>LD350630.1:0-21074 GCA_001465055.1 Ptychodera flava
TGCGCCAAACCTAAGCGCTATAGCCTCCTTTAGTCAGAATCTCTGACTTTGCAGAGTAGGATGTGAGGACAATTTAAGAGCCATATTTTAATGGGCTTCTCAAAATATTACTGGTGCAGATACCCCACCATGTTCTCAAGGAGTTACTCAACAAATATCCACATTTTGGGAGAGTTTACGTTTAGAAAAGGTAGAAATTTTACGAATATATTCCACTGTGGTGAAAATTGTGCCACGTATCATACCAGTACAGTGGACGTGCGCGTCGTATAGTTTATCCAATTTTAAAATACAATGTATCAGTTGTTGACTGGTTTCCATACACCAAAGTGACGCCTTACACTGATGTTTCACGTAAATGCACTGAAAATGGCGCGCGCGTTTTACAGCGGCTTGACACAATGTTGCAAACTTATCAAATAGACTATTGGTGGCAAGATAACCCTATGTGCCGTGTGTGTAACACCTGTGTATATTTCTCATATTTAGCAGAAGGTGGCGATAGACAACATAGTACACACACGGGCCAAAGTACACACACGCACACGGTGGGTTTACCGGTAAAAGTGAAACATGACCTAAAACTTCACAGGATGGTAAAATAAGCATCCAGGAATCGATTCCGATTAAAAAAACAAAGTGAGTGGTAGTCACTTTACCGGCAGGTCGTCACTTTGTATTATTGCAACGAGTGTAAGTCGTCACTCTATACCGTACACATACCCACACACACACACACACACACACACACACACACACACACACACACACATAACACATACACATATACAATTGATACACATACAACATACATACATACATACATACATACCTACATACCTACATACATACATACATACATACATACATACATACATACATACATACATACATACATACATACATACATACATACATACATACATACATACAAACATACATACGTACGTACGTACGTACAAATGTACAAATCACACACATATACATATTTGTATATGTAGACACATACGGACATGCATATATATACGAATTAAACGTACACATGGTATCTGTGACAATACACGAGCACATATACATTCAGTACAGGACATCCAGACGACATTGGTGGAAGGTCGGCTCATGAAACATACCAGCACAGGACGCACAAACTTATACACAAACACATTCCAACAATTACTGCACACTGTCAACGTTGGCAACGATACGTGTCACGGAGATACATAGTACATGCAGATTTCTCAAACACACGAGTGAGTTCAGCTTCGCGACACACATGTGAGCTTCGCTACACAAGTGAGCTGACACACATACAATTCAAAGATACAGATATCACTGAGACTGAATGCGCATGCGTTGAAACAGCGACGCATACAAGTGAAGTTTCTCAAACACACAACTGACTTCAGACACACAGGTGACACATAGATGACGGGGGTCCCACTCATATTCTAGGAAAATGCTCTCTATAACATGCAAGTGAATTCAGACACACAAGTGACAAGGGTCCCACTCATATCTTAGGAAAATGCTCAGCCTGTTTATGTTACCGAAATTGAATACATATGCGTCTTTGTGAACAGTGGCGTACGAGTGAGATTACTCAAATACACAATTATTGCAAGTGAGTTTCACAATATATGAGTATCAGAGGGCCTACTCATGGTTCTTGGATCCGGGAAATGTCTTACATCTGTGTCGTTCATCTACTGTCTATGATTTAAGTGGACGAAGAAATAATAACAATCGCCATGTCTATGTGTCGATGTGAAAGTAAACACTATGTTTTGTCACAGAGCTCCGGATGGTGGTACGCATAATTAAGACCGCGTTCAAAAAATGGTGAGGGGGGCTGGAGGAATTAAGGGGGGATTCGAAAATTGTTGGGGTAGTCGAGGGGGACTTGAAAGTTTTACTCTGCCTATAGGGGGCCTGAAAATATTTGATTCCCAACAGTTTGATGTCGTCCAGTGGTTTTAATGTTAGTTATAATTAAACAAAATCTAGAACCGTTTTGTTGCATTTTATGTCTTTAATCAAAATGCACGGCACACATAGGGTGTGTTGGCAAGCTGAATACTGGACAGCTCAACATGCTGTAGGGAGTAGAACAAGAACGCAATTGTATAAACTGAACAAAAATATTGTCAAAACAAAACGATAATACAACTACTGCCCTGCTACTACATAATGGCAGTGACAGTGATATATGTAGCTCTGACTCTGATGTAGTAGAAAAAGAAAATCCTCCAGGCTCCCCCTGGAAGTAAATTCTGAACAGTCCCTAAAAATAACTTTGTTTCAAAGGTCAATACACTTACAAGATGAGTCGAACGTGGCTAACAACAAACAGGAAATCTGGCCACATTGCAAACACAGTTCGCTACACGCGAATTTCATGGTACGGCATTCTTAATCGAGGAAACACCGTTACCCCAAGAGATCTTCGCCACCGACGCGCTCTAGGGCAGTACCAGGCATGTCTTGTATGCGAAGGCCAACGGACCACCGTGACCCTGCGATTCTAGACGCATATATCAACTTGCAAGAACTCTACACAATCGTATACGGCTTGCTTGCAGGCCGGCGCGCCATTGGACCAACTCTACATTGTAGTATATACGGACAATACTACGACAGATGTATATGATAAACTCCGGTACGTCCCCCAAAACCATAGCCATGTCCTGGCTCCACGAACTGTTCTGGCTTTCGGCCCTTTCGAAAATATATATCACAGCAAGATACGTCAACATGAACATTAATCTTGCGGACTCGCTATCGCACTTAGGCCGCGTTCAAAAAAAGTGGTGAGGGGGGGGGGGGCTGGAGGAATTCAGGGGGGATTCGAAAATTTTTGGGGTAGTCGAGGGGGGGGGACTTTAAGGATGTACGATCGGAAAAATATAAGCGTACTGCGCCGATTTCCGCGCAGAAATGTATCCATAGTAACCACGCGCGCATAGTGACGTTCCGAACGTTTTTGCGTTGTACAACATGTCGTCTGCAGGTAAAGGAAAATAGCGCCGAGAAAATGTTCAGCGTGCCCTCAAAACACGCTGGAAGGTACGAGAATTCAGCAAAGAGATAAAAAAATGCAACATGACCGTAGCCTGTACAGCGTAAGTCAGAAGTATGACGTCTGATTCACTATTCGTGGTTATAATTCCAATGATAGTGTCACTAGTACATGTAGACCTACCGGAGAATGGAGGAATTGCCGTCGATTTGTCGATTTGAGTGAACTAGCTGAAAATCTTGACACTTGTGTCATTTGCGGGCTTGCCTTTACGATTATCATCGTGTATTGGAGAAACGTCAAGTTCACAACCTCGGCTTCCGGCTCCACGTAGTGTGTGACAACTTACTTAGCCTGCAGCGAAGTCAGCCTATTCCCCACGATAAGCGTCATGGCAATAAATATTACGTGATTTTTTGTATGCTGTATAGACTCTAAAAAGTAGAAGAACCTAAAAGTCTTTGCTTTGTTCTGTCATTTCCCTCTCATTAAAGTTAAATGGTAGGCTTGAATCATGACCATGCCTGGACAGGGCCACTGCAGGTAGCCACGGCAGGTCATCAGCAGCATTTGAAGAGCGCCCTCGTGCGACGAACCCGGGAGAGCATGGTTTGTCGCCAGAACCTGTAAATCCTAGTTAGTTTTTGCAAAATTGTGAAAAATCGAGCTCGGTGACCTACTAAGCAAAATGTGGTTTTGAAAAATTCACAAAAAGTGCTATTATTTGGCAAAGTTTGAGAAAATAGACATTAGTTGAAACTATCAATAATTAATAAATTACCCTCTCGCATTCCTAAAATTTGGGGCATATTTGTTGTAATTTTGGTTAAAAAATAAATATGATGACTTTTTAACTCAATTTTAATGTAAGTACAATCTTCAAAGTAGCTTAGGTTTATAATTTCTTTATTCTTTTACAGTGTAAACGTGAAAAATGCAATCATGATATAAATATGAAAATGATGACCTGTTTTATTGATTTTTAGTGATTTTGTGAAAAGCCGTGAATTTTTAATGTCATTCTGTAAAAAAACAAGCGCGGTGACCCCATGTTTTTTTCGCAGTTTTGGACTATTCACATATGTAGGCATTCAAAAATCCCCATTTGAAAAAATTGACATTACTTTTACTTTTTCCGATCGTACATCCTTAAAGTTTTGCTCTGCCTATAGGGGGGGGGGACGTGAAAATATTTTGACTCCCAACATTTTGATGTCGTCCAATGGTTCTAATATTAGTAATAATTAAATTAAATCTAGAACCGTTTTGTCGTATTTTATGTCTTTAATCTCGAAAAAGTCTAAAAATGTATGAATGCCATTAAATTTTCGTAGAACAAGTTGGCCTTGTAATGGGGCAGGAGCTACAACTGTTGACAATTTTTCAATATTTCTACGCAATGTATCAAACACAGTTTCTTGGTGTCTCTCTACAGCATGCTGAAAAACACAATATTCAGTTTGTCAACAAAGCCTGTTTGTCTAAATATGACTCTGATGTAGTTTAAGAAGAGTTTCAGTCATGGGACACTCAATTGACAGTGAAACATACATCTACTTGTACACAAGATTCAGCCAGAGAGCAACACATAGAAGACTAGGGACTAACAGTTACCAAGGATTTTTGAATTCTGACATATGAGAACCATCAAATATTAGAGAAAAAAAAGGGGTCACCATAATTGATCTTATACAAATGTACGATGAAAAGTCAGTTTTTCTAAAATCACTTAAAATCAATATATAAAACCATTCATTTCAAGTTCATGCAGTGAATGGAATTTTCACATCTCATTGTACCGATAACACAAAAGTAAAACTTTGAACAGTAAAGACTCTAATTTAAATGGAAAAATGTGTGACTAAATGGAATCTTTTATTTTTATCTAATTTGCCATTATTACACCCAAAATTTCTGAGATTAAAACATTATTTTCATGGAATATTTCAACCTTCCAGTATTGTCAATTTTGTAAAACATTTTATAAGTGACATCTAAGTTGTATATGTATTGTACTTTTGAAATAAAAAATTGGTAGGTCACTGTGCTCAATTTTTCCACAATTTGGTTAAACGTAGCTAGGAATACACAATTTTCATACTCTCTCATGATTGTCATTTTGTGTGCTTTTCAGCTGGTGCCATTGAACTGGCCGGAGATGGATAAATGTAAGTTGGCTTAGACTGAGAAATCCAAAAAGTTCACTGATGCATCTAAAAATGATTCAATTTAAGAACTTTGTTTGTTTCGAAACGTGGTGATAAAAAAAGAGTCAGGGTTGTCAAAGACACATCTGACTACACAAGCCATGGCTTATTTTAAAATTAACGATTCGTTTCTTAATTTTCACAGTAACAGCCAAAACATTTCAGACACTAAACACACCAAAGCACATACAAGGCGATATGAGTGATGTGTGAAGCCACTTTCCCTTTATTACACTTCAATTTCGGTAACATAAATAGCTAAGAATTTTCCTACGATATGAGTGGGACCCCTGTCACTTGTGCGTCTGAATTCACTTGTATGTTATGCAGAGCATTTTCCTAGAATATGAGTAGGACCCCCCCCCCCCGTCACCTGTGTGTCTGAAGTCACTTGTGTGTTTGAGAAACTTCACTTGTATGCGTCGCTGTTTCAACGCATGCGCATTCAGTCTCAGTGATATCTGTATCTGTGAATTGTATGTGTGTCAGCTCACTTGTGTAGCGAATTTCACATGTGTGTCGCAAAGCTGAACTCACTCGTGTGTTTGAGAAATCTGCATGTACTATGTATCTCCGTGATACGTATCGTCGTCAACGTTGACAGTGTGCAGTAATTGTGGGAATGCGTTTGTGTATAAGTTTGTGCGTCCTGTGTTGGTATGTATCATGAGCAGACCTTCCACCAATGCCTTCTATATGTCCTGTACTGAATGTATATGTGCTCGTGTATTGTCACAGATACCATGTGAACGTTAACTCGTTTATATATGTATGTCCGTATGTGTCTACATATACAAATATGTATATGTATGCTTGTGTGTATGTATGTATGTGTGATATGTACATATGAACGTACGTATATGTATGTAGGCCTATGCATGTATGTATGTATGTATGTATGTATGTATGTATGTATGTATGTATGTATGTATGTATGTATGTATGTATGTATGTATGTATGTATGTATGTATGTATGTATGTGTATCAATTGTATGTGTGCACTGTTATATGTACGTCTTATGTGTGTGAGTGTGTGTGTGTGTGTGTGTGTGTGTGTGTGTGTGTGTGTGTACATCCAAGCAGAGACTATGATGTGATGTGTAATACATGATGTTTTGAATGTGTAAACTAATTATTTTACATTCGGCGCCCCATAGAAGTGCTATGTTGACTCTGACTTACTCTTAAATTGTTTATTCAAAAAATATCTAATTAGATACAATAATTTACGGTTTGAGATTTTATACTTTTTGACTCTTGACTATTGAGGCGAAAAATGTCTTACTAAAATTAAGTCTAATTATACAAGTGCTCATCATCTAGTTTCAAAATAAATTGTGCACTGCCTGTCATAGAATGATATGTTACAATACTATATCAAATATAATCAGATATGTATATTTCATGTCGATATCTGATTTGTAGTCAAGAATATCAATATCTTTGCTCGATGTAGTGTTAGAACATTGTTTTTCTAAATATCTAATTCATCGGCAATTGTGTACGTCGTGCATGGAACTTGTAAGTAATGGAGCTTGGAATTCTTAAATATCTCATTGAATGCAAGAGAATGGGGGAGAAGATTTTATTTTCTGTCGATATTGATAATTGAGAGGTAAAGAAATTTCTGAAACGTTTGTAGGATTCAATCTTTGTAAACCTCATCGATTACATGTAAGTTTATATCATGTATGAATTCAAAAATGTGCATTGTTTGGAAAATAACCCTATGCTAAAATGAAAACAGATATATTCAAATGAATTTAAGTGTTTATTAAATTATACACAAAGATATTTGATATTTTAATCCAAAAAAGAGAGAGAATTAGTTTTTTTAACGTTTGTATAGTATGAATATCTTCCGCATGTCCAATCGCATGCAATATGCGTGGATTCGATTTCTTTCATGCAAATGAGTACCAAAAACAAATCTTCGCCGAAAGCCTACCTTGAAGCATGTGCACCCTAAAAAACTGCTATAGCAGAGTGCTATTGGTATATGTTAGTATCTAGCGGAAACTTTTTTGAATATATCTCAGCATGTTAAAATTCTTATACTATCAAGTAATAGTTTTGAAGCTGTAGGGATGCTTTTGAAATCTCAATTTTTGTCACTAATATATGATTGGCAAATGGATCTTATACGTTCAGTGTGTTATGAAAAGGATATAATTGGTGTGAACGTGGTAGAAGAGCTTGTCAGCGTCACTTTAAAAGTGCCTCTATGTCTCTATACTGAGGTTCATATTATCAGACTCAGGGGGTACACAGACATTGTAAAAACCACCAAATTCATCTGCAGTCACTTTTTACCTAATGTACATATGAAAATATTAAATGTTCTCGACTATCATCGTTTACAATACATTCCTAACGAAGACAGATAACTGTAAACAGTAAACTGCACAAAGCACTGAAAGACTTATCCAACTTGAAAAGAAGACAAATACCTAGTGAGAGAATAGTTATTATCTATGCTGCCAAGCCAGTATTGGATTTACTATTTTGATATGAGTCATTTCGTTTCGAGAGAAACTTGTTACTCGATGTTAAAAAGCCTAGCAAGTTCCTTTTCGAAACGAATCCAAAAATCGATCAGTGCTGAGATGATTTCTCTGAGTAATTCCGTGCTAAGATATGCATTAATATATCTGACACTTCATAAAAACGTGTTAGATTTTATTTATGTGTATGGGTAATTTTGGAATTGAATGTGTGTATGTTGTCATTTAAGGTTATCTATCATCATTTTCTAAGAGTAGAAAGGTATTTAATACAGCTTAAAAGAGCGACAAGTCACTCAGGAAAAAAAAACTCTAGTTTTCCAACAAGGTGGCTACCAAGCCGAGAACTTAAAACATGCATTGCATATAATGCAAACACACATGCATACGTGGATATCATCATATATGAAAGTAGTTTATTACCTGACTCTCTTTATCTTCAAATATAAACTAATCAGTGATGATAAAAGTGCAAGGAGAACGATGATAACGCTTAATGATATTAACACCTTGGGAACAATTCGTCCGCTGCTATTGCCATTAGTACCAATATTCTTCACTTGGATATGCTTCGGACCAGGTGAAAAAGACGCACTAGAATTATCCTTGCCTAAGTAAAATGTAAAGATAATGAAAGGGTAAACAATAAATAATAAATAATACAATATAGAGTCAGCATATAACAATTAGCTCGGCATCATATCAATACATCTAAACGCATATCTTTCTACCTTACTATTCGTCGTATACGTGTATCTATCCATCTGTATAGTATATATCAATAACTCTTGTGTATATGTGTTTGTCAATTAGTACTTTTTGCGTACGTGTATGTATGTATGTATGTATGTATGTATGTATGTATGTATGTATGTATGTATGTATGTATGTATGTATGTATGTATGTATGTATGTATGTATGTATGTATGTTCAAAATTATTAATCGGAGTTACTGTCTTTCTCTTTTGTTTGAACTCAACCGATTTTATCGTAGTTGCAGCGTAACTGTAAATTTTGGCATTATCTTGTTTCTTTTGTTATAGAAAACCCAACAGTCTTCTTCTTCTTCCCTTGGCTGTGTTACTGTTAGGTTTGCAAAGACAACGCACTGTGTAGGCACATACAATGCAAATTGTTAATTTGTCACATTAAAGGGGCAAAGTCAGCCATTTCTCATGAATTTTGTTTAATACGATACTACTTATATTGTTTGACATGTGGAAAGGTACTGAATGAATGGGTGACCATGCATATATTCGACCCCGGTTTTAGACATGATAAATGAAACCATCGCGAGAATGAATTAATGGTCACGACCATTAATTCAGTCTTGCGATGGTTCAGTTTCATGTATCGTGCCTAAAACCAGGGTCGAATGTATGCATGGTCACCCATTCATTCAGTATCTTTCAACATGTCAAACAATATAAGTAGTATCTCGTATCAAACAAAATTCATGAAAAATGGCCGACTTTGCCCCTTTAATATTGGTACGAACTAAAATTCTGTTGTCAGCGACATTCGATATCACTCACACACACACACACACACACACACACACACACACACACACACACACACATACACACGGGTTTTGTGAACAAGTTTAATAACACAGAAACTGCGCTATGCTTTTGGATCAAGTAGAACAAGAAACTGCTCTTTCTCGAACGGAAAAATATTTAAAGGCATTTTTTGGCACCAGATTGTCTCAAATTTACCGACCAGCTTACAATTTCAATGGAAAACAAAAGGCTATCACACCTTCATAATCCTCTTACAGACTAGACCTAGTAAAGGCGATCCCAGGGATCGCGAACAGTGCTTTTAAAAGTGCGTGAAAAGTTAGTTCATCAAAGTTTCCATAATGTATGGTTTTTAATGATAACATCTACTACATAAATTCATGTTTACATATATCCTCCCGCTCTTCAGGCTTAACACACAGTGGGCGCACTCATCCCTGCCGTTCATAAGAAAGTAAAGTGACTATAGGCTGAAACTTGCCATATGTGCCGAAGGTCATGCCTCGACGTTATTTATGAATGTCCGCGACAGAATGGCGAGATCAATGAAGAATTTGTGGCGCTGGCAGTTTTTCGTTCTTTGCTACACTGCATGTTTGTTGAAGTTCATACCTCACAGAACTGCATGTACTTTCATACTCTACTTCGCTATTTACGGGCCATCTTAAACGTGTCCTGACTTTGACACGAGACTCAAAGATAGCAAATGCAAATAACACACAACCAGTGAAGGTATATAGCAATGCATGAAAGCTCTCCAACCGATTGTATCAGATAACTGCGGCCGAAGGATGCCGAGAGTTTGTGAAATTCAACGTTACTGTGCCGGATTTGTACGAAACAGGTGTCTCATTGGGTCATGAGCAAAAAATTAACTAACCATGTGAGGCAAGACAAACAGTTTTGTTTGTTACACGTAACTCACATCACAGAAGGGAGAGTTAATTTGAATATGGCAGGCATACACGGACAGGTCGAAGCACAGTCCACAGAACAGGACATAGCACACACGCTGACGCTGAACGTAGTGCACTATTGCCTGTCAGGAAAGTCCACAAACACGGATCCAGTGCCAGTACACGTACATTTATATCTATGCTTGGATTTTAACAGCGAATTTTTCATCTGCTCTGGAGAATCAATTAACTCAGTAAGGTAATGGGTACCTGGTTTGATTTTCTCACGAGTTCACACACTGTTGCAAAGTTCCAAACGGCATTCGGTGTGGAAATCATTCACACGGCTGTTTCAAATGGATATGGAGGCGTTGGTCACCCATCGCGTCCGCCGGCTACGAATGGTCTTGCTGTATCCACAGATGCGGTGAACAGCAAGTATTGTTCTGGGAACGGACACGGTTTCAGTGGAAGTTGCGATAATAATGGAGAGATAAATAGGAACACAAAGCGTACGGTAGATGCAAGTCATGGCGGAGAATCTTCTCTTCGAACAAGGGTGAAAGAGAAGTCTAATATGCCGACATCCACTAGTCGCTATGCTACTACCACCGCCGTCGTCGATCAGGAGTCGTCGGGGGTGGCCACGGGACATCCGAATGGAAGCGTTCAAAATGGAATGGTCACTTACAAAATCCATAACATGGCTTGGTACTATATCTTCCAGTTCGGCGCGTCGCTTGGAAACGAAACTTTCTTCATCACGTTTTTGCCGTTCTGTTGTTGGCACCTGTCCCTGCTGATGATCCGCCGGCTGATTGTGATGTGGTGCTTGGTGATGTACCTGGGACAAGGCGCCAAGGATATCGTGAAGTGGCCAAGACCGAGTTCTCCACCCGTTGTCAAGTTGGAACATCTCTATCACAAGGAGTACGGGATGCAATCAACACACGCCATGATGGGACTATATTTACCAGTCACAATTCTTTATTTATCGAACGATAGATATGAGATAAGCCTTACGTAATTAATAAAATGACAATTGTTATAATAGACCACCAGGCACAATATTAATTGTTGCTGTTTAGGCCGACCAGCGTAGATCGCTTGATCAGGATATCATCACCTTTGCCAGCCATGAACGCTGGTTGTGTAAACACCTCACCCTTCCCACTTGCTGAATTGGTTACAATATGCTGATGTTGGGCTGTAGCGCTTGATGGGCGCTGCCAGCAATTCGAGCAATTCGAATGATTGGCTACCTTTATGATACTATCGATAGAAGTATTTTTCTTTCACTCAACTGTCTATGATTTAAATACCGTCTGATCAAACTGGTTAGTTCTTTCACTTAGTATCGGTGCTAACGATCAAACCAAGTTTATTATTTTGATCAGTTATGCTGGTTTACTGATAAAAATAAATAAAAGATTAATGAATAACATTCGCTAAATTATCGGGATGACTATCCATAAAACTTCGCCCCCCACCTCCTCATCATCAATTAATATCGTGTGTATGAATTCGTTCTTGAAAATTCTGAATGGTAGCAAGTAGGCCAGCACGGTCCATATCGCTTAGTCACACCAAAGACAGAGATTATCCGGAAATAATCCAAGCGTCGCATCTGAAGAAACCGTTGGCCTATCATTATCATATCAGTGTAGATATCAGACTAAGAAATATGGCGGTTTCCTCTGCGAATTTGAACCGTTATTAATGGAGAGGACGTTTACATATTCAGAACACACGCAGTGTGATTACCTTTTGTCGAATTCATCTTACCTTATATTCAATTCGTAACGTTAGCCTAGACATGGATTTACAAAATATTTTTGTACATCCGTGGCCTAGAGGGGTATATTTGGCGATGATATTTTGAAGTCAGTATATACGGACCATCTTTGGAAGAGTAGTAGAATTTTCTGGCAATTCTGATCCACAAGGTGAATATTACCACGATGTGGTTGCCATCTACAGGCAGGTCCAACAATGCTTGCACAGTTCGTTTGTCGTCAGGTGAGTTCCGAGACTCATCACAAAGTGACTACATGACTACATGAGCGTGCTCAAAAATATGGAGGACAGTGGACTTATCATCTACATAGCAAAGGGGTGGAGAGCGCAATTTCATGCATGGGGCGGGCATTAGGTTCGTTGGCACCCATTTTGAGCAACAATCAATGGTATTACGGACACAAGTAGGCCTAATGAACGAACGAATGAATGAAAAAAATACATCAAAACCTCTTGATTTTATGTGTCCTGACGCTTCGTGTAAGAACACAGCGACGGTTCCGCTTTATGGCAAATGATTGCAATAATCCGGGGTCATTGGTTATCTTCAACTAACTTTTGTGGAAAACTTTTTATATTTAAAATGATGGCAAATATGAATGTAAATACCAATGCACACAAAGATATTTTCCGGAGGTCGTTTTTACCGCTATCAAGGCCAGGACTTCGCGAAGGTCACTTCAACATGGTAGGGTGTAGGAGTGGCTGTGTCGGAGCATGGAGGTAGTCTCTGCGACCTCCATGATCGTAGGTACCTTAAGTTCCAGTCTGAACTGTCCTTAAATGATTCTAGAACGCCTTTAGTTCGTACATGGAGGTACCAGAAGATTCCATGGTTCGTGTCAATAATGACATGTACCCATAATTCGATGATAAATGTGCTTTGTGGCGATTATCACGCTGTGCGCCCTTTTTATGGGTCCATGCTTTCCTTATTGACCTCTCGATCTCTAGTGCCGTTAGCTTCCATAACTAGTCGAGCTCGTTCCTTTCACGGCACTTGTCAGAAACATTTGTGAGACTGTTGGCGTACGTCTCAGTGTTAATATCAAGTTGTTTTTTTAGTTGTGCAAACCATTCAACAATTGCAAGATTGCCAATTATCTTAGTTCACAGAATGTGTTTATCTGTTTTCTTTCAACTTGTGATGCTCTCCTGCCAGTTTCCATTCATAGCCGGAGTGATAATGGTGATCGCCTGGTGTTCAGTGGTGTGTTGCAGCAGAATTTATCTTGGAATGCATAGTGTGCTGGTAAGTTTTCATTTCTCTTGAAAAAACATCTTCAGATCTGCTTCCCCTATACAAAGTGAGGACAAGTACATTTGGGGATCATGACCATAGGGGGACAAAGAGAGAGCGAATATTTTCAAAATTTTGGGATTACAACTTGTAGAAAAAGATCTTCACATGATTGAAACTACAAAAACTGAATTGTGGGAAGAAAGTATTTATGTTCAGCCAACTTGGCACACAAAAAGTAAAATCTTGGAATAAAAAAATCAAATTTGCACATCTTCATTGTAGCAACCATTCCCAAGATCTAATGGTACATCCCTCAATTGACATTCAAATACATTATCAGTATTTCCAAATATTTGTACACCCCTTCTATTAAAGCCTGATCATGATTGACAACACAGCTCATTGGTGTGTTATTTGCTGTTTGAACTCTGTCAAGACTTCTTCACTGTCCATTTTCAAAATATGATGTTTATATTGGAATGATGTTCAACTCTGCTGTAATGGCCTGGACTTTCATTTTAACCCCTTTATAAAATAAACCCCAGTCAATTTTGCTCAGATTTTAGCCAAAAGTGAGAGAAAAAGTGTAGCAAATGTTATATGATGTCAAGTTGGTCCAAAATTATCAAAAACATTACAGAAAAATTCATAAAAATTGATAAAATGTTGTACTAAATTTGTGGCGGGAGAAAATTACCACAGCATTATAATAAAGTGACTTTACATATGGGGAATATGTACCTCACCCAAGTGAAAGTGAAACAATGGGGTTGATGCTGTCACTGTCTTGTGACTGTCACTGTGTTGTGCATCAGCATGGAAAATTACACAGCTGAGATTGCAATGTGTTGAAATGAAGTTTCCACAAGTGTAATTTCCCAAAACATATTTATATTAAAAGCCAGAATTCTTATTTTGAAGAAGTTACAGAACGTGATTGCAATGTGTGGCCTTTTATACAAGCTCCCATGCCTATAGAATAAGATGGCAATATGAGCTCTTGTATACCAGTAATCTGGATTTAATTGGTGTCGGAGTGATAGATAGATAGATAGATAGATTTATTTCAGTACTACTGGCCTCCGGCCAAAAAGTACAAAAACAAGAGCAGTACATAAGATACGGATCGCTAGCAATTGACAAAGTAGTTTTACAGTCCATATGATAAGCAAACAAGGTTTACAAGTTGAATCTTTGATTATTTAAAACATCATCACGAAGCTGAGTGGCAGAAAAAATGGTGTCGGAGTGTCTGTCTCTTTATGCCTGTCTGTCTGTATGTATTTGTGCATGTATGTATGTATATACATAGATACCTATGCATATCTTTATCAAAAACTTACTAAATGCAGGATCTACAACCATAGAGTTAGCTGTATAGGTGTGATATAGGGTGTTGTTAGGATGTTGTCAGTATCAATATATCTATATATATCAATGAGCTTTAAAATGTTGAAATAGTAAAAATAAACTCAGGAATCTGATATTTATAGTGTAAGATCGTCTCAGGTAGATATACTACAGATTTGTTAATTTTATAGATTTTATTTTTGGTAATATCTACAAATAACCAAATTCGTAATTATTATGAGAATTATTTATAAGAATATATATATATATATATATATATATATATATATATATATATATATATATATATATATATATATATATATATATATATATATATATATATCTCTGTGTGTGTGTAACCTGAACCTATTACTCCAAATAATAAAAATAATAATAGTAATAATACTGATAAAAATTAGTATTTAGGTTTATACAGTTATACAGTCAGCATATAATCACATGACTGCATGCTAAACACATCACTGTTGACTTCAAGCTGGCTTCTGTTAAACATTATCAAAGGACTGATACCTATTACTTGTATTAAAGTAGTAACTAGTACCAAGTATAATTTTGACATCAAAACTCCCAAAGCTTATACATCAACCATGAAGAGGCACCAGATTGCGTCTTTATGGTTCTGAACAAAAAGAGTGATTTCTGTGTACAATTTTATACCAACTCTAGTCTCCAGAATAATTCAATTGTATGCTTAGCTTAGTTTTATTTATTTTTTAAGCCACTGTATGACATAGTACATGGAAGAAACAAATATCTGTAATGCTATTTTCAACTTATTGATATAGTGGTTCTTTTTGGTCTTCAAACCAATTTCAGTGGGTTTGCCAAAACACATTGACATCAAGTAACAGAATTCATTATTTCTGTATCAAAAAAATAGTGCACCAATATGGTATAAGTGATATAATGGATGGTGGTAGAGTGCATAACTCAAATACCAAGCAACACTGTGCAATATTCTTCAGGCGTTTGCCCTCAGGATAATAAATAGTGACCCCTTAGGGTGATTAATGTACCCAATATCTTGGTGCTTTCAGTGATTGCCCCTTTTGAGTTTGTCCAAATCCTGACATGCCTTTTCGTTCTCTGTGCTGTAAGTCCCTATACCTTGTGCATGGTAAAACTGTTTACACAGGGTTTGTCAAAGGTTTATGTAGCTTTGTTGTTTCAGCATTCTGAAAATTGCAAGGGAGAAGTCATCTTGTTTTGGGCAGACATTAGAAGAGTAACCAATCAAATGACAAACAAGAGCAGACACTGAAACTATCTGCATAAAGGGGAATATAATGTCATATTCATGTACAGTATTTCATATTTATTGGTATTTTATCAAAATCCAATCAGACAGATGTCAGTAAGCGTATCAGATAACAATGGATGTTCATTACCTGATATCTTTAGGAAACCACTTAACTCTTATGAGAAAGCTAAGATCACGATAAAGAATATTTTACACTACCTGATATTTGGTAAGTGCTGTCATCAAGAGAAATCCTTCAAATAAACAAAAAGTTTATAAACTAGCAAATTTTGAGAAGTGGTACAGATATATCAGCTTTTGATACACAGTACTACAGGCATTCCAGATACCTTTAGTTTGTTCTACATGTTTATTTGTGCATGTTGTCATTATTTGAATGAATGAATGAATGAATGAATGACTGTGAGGAAAGGAATTTGCTTTTGAGCGACAGACCGTAAATTTATTTCTCACCTCTGTTTGTTGCCACTTTCATGACTGCATGCTTTATTGGGGCAGAAAACAGATGCAAATAGCAACAGAGCTTTGTGATAATGGCCCGACTGTATACTTTCTTTTATTGCTATACAGGCAAACATCATGTAGATGTTTAGAGTGTACATTATACTCTGCCATTCTGGTTGACACTAGAAACATTAATATGAACAATCTAAAAATAAGAAATAACAAAGCAAGATAATTATTCTTATTCATAAACAACATTAAGTTTTTGCTCAAGTAAATTGCTAAGATCAGTCATGAGTTTGTTAAAGATCAGTCTCCAGTTTATTTTTTAGCAAGAGGAATGAAAATTGCTTCACAGAATAGTAACCGTAAACTAAAATAATATTGAAAGGTGCATTTATGTGTGTACATACAAATTCTCGCATAGAGTTTAGCATGAGCATCTACACCCAAATACAAAGGTGAAATGTGCTGTAGTTCTCAAGGATTTGCAATTGGACAACGGAATTTAAAAGCGATATATCTGGCATTTTTCAGATAAAAAATGGCAAAAATTGTCCCAAAAATACAATATTGCAGGTTTTGCCACAATTTGAACAAAACTGATATAGATCATCCCTAAGAACCTTCATATTAAATTTCAAAGCAATCGGACCAGTAATTTCAGAAAAGAGTTTTTGACCCCCAAAAAACCCGAAAAACTGACCCAAAAATACAGCTATGCAAAATTCATGACAATGTGAATATATTCAATTTAGTTTACTCCCAGGACAGGTGATTTCAGAGATTGTTTTGATCTTATATAAAATAAAATTGCCCAAAAATACAAATATAAAAATTTCACCAAAATTTGAAGAAATCTAACTGACGTCACCAATAAGATCATGCATACCAAGTTTCGAAGAAACACGATGATCAGTTACAGTGAAGAATATTTTTGACCAGAATGGGAAAAGTTGTCCCAAAATACACACATACAAATTTCACCATAATTTGAAGAAATCTGGCAGAGGTTAACCATAGGATTATGCAAACTAAGTTTTAAAGCAATGGGACGGGCTAATGTGCAGCGTCTTGGAAGCTGTTATCCAATTGTCTGGTTAAATCTTACCATTATAATTGAATAATATAAAGAGACTCCCCAAGTTACTGTGAATAGTGACAATAGACCAATCAGATAAAACCTTCCGAGGATGCTGCACATCAGTAGAATTGGACGAGGTTTCAGAGAAAAATGTTGTTTTGAACAAAACAGGAAAAAATGCCCTAAAATGCAACTATGAAAAATTTCGCCATAATATAAACACTACAGTCAGCTAGCCTGTATACCAGGTTTCAACTAAATCTGGCTTGTTGTTACAGAACTTTAGCAATTTGCATGATTTGCCTTTTCTTTTACCTCATATGCATATTTTTGACAACATGTTCATGTGAACAAATTCACATGTACACCCCTGGGTGCATCTGCACACAAATGCCTAGATGTATTTGGTTTTAAGTTCATGAGTTTTGATGTGGATGGACATATATACATACATATAGATGCCATCTAGTTAGCATATAGCTCTCTTTGGTTCGTATACATATACCAAATATGAGCTATCAAAAACAAATGGTGTACCTTTATATAACTCCTCATTTTGCTAATGATGTTATTAGGCATAATTAGTCATTTTAAAATTAAAGCTATTTTCATGGTCATCATATTGGATTTACGCTAATGAATAATTGTTCAGTAAATGGCAAACTATATTCAGCAATATTGGTCAAACAAAATCCAGTATTAATTTCAAATCTTTCATAACATTTACAGTTTCAAGTATTACATTAAACAAAATGACAGCATTTCCTATACTATCTTTTACAATTATACCCTGTTGCACAATGTAGATTGTATTAAACTTTGAGTATTCCTTTTCTTTCAAATATTGATGGGAAGTATTGGGATTAAATTGTCTGGAAATTATACAGGCCATCTAGTCAATTAAACTAATTATACAAATTAATCATGTGTTTGGTCGCACCGTGCTTTTTATTCTATACACCCTGTTAGTAAACAATTATTACAATGGGTTGAAATACACAGAAAAGTCTTAATCATGTCAATTTCGTTGTTATAGGGAAAAAGAACATTCTAATAATAAAGATTATCACATTTCTGTAGTATAATACTAAAGTACTGAAAAATAACGAAAAAAAAGTGATGTCCCTTAATGTAACCACTCATTTTACTAATGATGTCGCTAGGCATAATCAATCATTTGAAAAATTAAAGAAAACTATTTTTATGGTTGTCATATTGGATTTATGCTTATGAACAATTCAGTTAATGGTAAATATATTCAGCAATACTGGTCAAACAAAATCCAGTATTAATTTCAAATCTTACATAACATTTCAAGTTTCAAGTATTACATGAAATAAAATGACAGCATTTCCTATAAAACCTTTTACAATTATACCCTGTTGCACAATGTAGATTGTATTAAACTTTGAATACACCTTTTCTTTTACCTTTTAAATATTCAGGGTGAGGAAATACTTAATGTTGCAATTCTCATTAGGTTAAATTTAATCATTTACCAGTCCTATGAAGAAAACATGGAAGTAAAATGTTGAACATATTTTATGTAATTAGAAATCCTTTTATCACTGTAAGATTACTTTGAAAACAATTCCTAAACTAAAAACACAAACAATAATCATAAGCAGTCAATGAAATGTCATCTTATTACTTAAATTACCTTGAAGAGAAAAAGCTTCTTAGCAACAATTTTGTACAGGACTCATATATCCCACTTTACATTTGTATAAAGGATCATAGATATTTATTTCCCAATAATGAACAGAAAAGAAAAATGGAAAATACAGACACAGATTAGTAAATTGGGTAGGGACTAGAAAATAATGACATTACTAGTCGAGTAAAGCTCCCTACCGATTCACAATCGCTGAATTTATCATTTTGCCATAGAGCGCTGTGTTGAACATTTAGCCTGGCGAGTTGAAATAAATTGTATATCAATGTAAGCAGTGTGCGAAATTAACGTCGGTCCGAAGGTCCGAGACCGACAGATTTTGTCGTCGGGCCGAAAGTTTTTAGCAACATGTTGGTCCTTATGACCGACTGAAATTTGGAAAAGATTGATGAAAATTTCTCCGTTAAGACCTGTAACAGATGCAAATGATGACTGACCCTGAATCATGTGATTCAGACTTGAATGTCATGCACCTATCAATGTTTTCCACAGTGGGAGTGCGGGGCAACAGGGGATATTGATCGCACTTTCTGTCCTTGTTGTGGGACATTCGATCTTTATGGTACGCCAGACCGGGGAGGGGGGGGGTACGCAATGTCGCAACATTTTTGTCTGGCGACGTTTTACATTTATGAAGAGTGTAATCCCTCCGATCGACGCGCATAGCACGGTACAGCTGATCACATTCAGATCAGTATGAATTACGTCCGTGCGTGCAGATTCTAGCAATGGAATGGATTTTGGTGCAACAATGCGACACAATATTATAATTATAATACTCGTCTAGTGAGTGTAACCCTGGTAATGTTAGCATATCTGTGTCATAAGACAACAACACACAGTATCACTTCACTAGTTCCACACTTTAAGTTCAGAATGTACATGTACACAAATGTACATAATACAGCCCTTCATTTTGTCAAACTAACTCCGTTTTCTTGGCTTTGATTTTCCATTGAAGCGTTCAAAACATAAACGGTGCTTGCTCGTTGGTCTTCAACAGAAGTTCACAAGGCCGACTGTTACCACGATATATCAACGTGAAAATAACAAGTGTACATTTTGTAAAACAGAGCGGCCTTATCATAACAGTTTTGTCGAGTTGCACGATCCGCCGTGTATTATAGTCTCAGAGGCCGAGAGTAGGGCTTCCAATTGTTTCGATGTATACCGTTTTACGACTGGCATGCAAAACTCACCGTCATCCTGGGCTGTAGGCCCAAATGTCGCAAAAATTATGTCTTCTTAGATATTACGATATCATTTACTGATCGTGTCGATGAATTTCAGCAGTATCAAGTGTCTGTCAAACTTTTCAAAGTCATTTTAATAACTTTAAATTTAAGCTTTCAAAGGGCGATGAGACCCAGCAATCGCTCAGGCAAAACTTTTCGATCCGAAATTATGCATTCATTTCCGCGAATGGCGACATCACCATTCATGTTGTCTGCAATTTCTGTATTCGAGAAAAAGTTACGATACTTGTCTTTTTAATTAAAAGTATAACTTCATCTGTTTCTTCATGAATGCAACAGTGACCACATTTAAGCATATTTTTTTATTTTAAATTTTGAAAGTAATCTGTACGTGTTATCAAAATTGATACCAGGTATGTTCTCCCTTCTGTTTTACATAACAATAAAAAGATGTAGTGATCAATGTTTGCAAAAAAAATAAATAAATAAATAAAAATATTCATATATTCCCCTTACTCATGACGGTCAGAGTACTAAGCTATTCACTCACTCTTCTACCACTGGCGTTTGCTAATTTCAGAAGTGATTTTCAGCTTGCCAACCATTTTCAAATCACAATATCACATGCCCTGGTGTAGAGCACAATTGTAACACAGCCATGTAGAGAGCATCATCCCCAATAGAAAGTCATGAGAGACAAACTTTCTCGTTTTCATCAGCCACATGTAGCCAGTGCATGAGCCTGTATTCCCCGGGTCCTGAATTTTTGACATCATTTTATAGTCCAAGAGTGGGGGATTTGACATGGCAAGAAAAAAAAGGCAAATTCTCCTGTTAGTCACATAGTCC
>LD350630.1:21087-42084 GCA_001465055.1 Ptychodera flava
AAACAGTGATAAATGCATGCGCATGACAGTGAGAAAGACGAGGGCTGTGATCTTTTTGAGATTGCAAATAATGTAGATGAACGATTCATGATCTTTTACTTACACTACTCTGCAATCTATGTAAACAAATAGTCTTTTGGAGTGAATACTTGCTGACTCTATTGATAAAATGACATGAATATATTACAACATTCACAAGCATAGTATTGGTGGAGAAGTTGACTTTAATGGTCGTTATCAACTCCATTTATTGAGGACCAGCAGTTTTCTGTAAGGACCTGAAGCTTTGGCCTGGTGCAGGTCCTTATGACCCGAAGCTATTTTCTCTTGATTTCGCACACTGAATGTAAGTATATAAATTATAAAACTTTGTGGTAGTATAACATATACACGACAGAAGAGTAACATGTTGGATAAACAATAGATGTTTCCAGTCTCTCTTAATTTTTGACTTTGATTTCACAGACCTTATACTTTCTGGGATTTGGTACTAGAGTGTAAATAAGGTGTCTGATGCACAACTTAGATTTGACTAGACGTTAAAGTGTGACATTTTAAGAGGTGTAGAACCAATCTTAGTGCTATCACTTTGACTTTAAAATTCCAAATTCGAACAGTAGACGGCCAGGATATTGGAAATTCAACACCAGCTTACTGGAAGACAATAAGTATACAGATGTGATGTCTAAATATATTGATGAAATTATATCAGAAAGTTGTAATATCTTTTTATACCCTCAAACTACTTTTGAATATTTGAAATTCAAGATCAGGGAAAAGCAGCTTCATATGCCAAAGAAAAACAAAAGAACCCTTTTGGACAAAAAAGAGACCTTTTCCAGCGCCTGAATCAATTAGAGGAACAAATAGACGAAACATTAGATGAACACAATGTTACATGAAAGAAATCGAACAAAAGTGAACTCAGCAGTTTCCGTATAAAACAAAATTTATTACAAAAAATGAAACTAATCGCTAAGTCAAGGGATAGAATACAAGAATATAAACTGTAAAAGTGAACAGGCTACTTATCTCAGCTAGGACGGCAAACTTCCAGTCTCACAGTTGCATCAGTCGGTAGGATGCATGAACAGTCCTTTTGCTTGCAGGCTTGAAGTTGCACAAAGTCCAAAGTTAAAGTCCAGCGTGGCAGTGAAGGTCTTGAAAAGTCTTGAAGTTAATACTGCTGGAATTTCCAAAGACTTGAAGTAACACGCAAGAGACACAATCCAAAACTGTCTGACTGCAAGCCGTGCCCGTCCCTATTTATACTCATGTGCTTATATAAGAGCATATAAGAACACACTAGAACCTTTATTGACATGATAATTACTTTTGTAAACTTATCTCCCTTACACAACTAATGAAATTTCCAGAACATTCCGAACATGACTAATTGAATTCAAGGTTGTAATGTCATGAAGGACAGTGACCTTGAGAATGTTCTAGACTAATTAAAAACAGGTCATGAGTGTGGGGGAAATGACCTACATAACACACCCTTTCTTCAAAAAAGAAAATTGTTCTAGAAATTTATTTATAAATTAAATATTAAAAGTGTGAACAACAATAAACTCTAAATACGAGAGAGACAGTCTGCAATTACATTGTCACTGCCTTTGATATGTCAAATATCAAGGTTAAACTCCTGTAACATTAAACTCCATCTTAGCAAACTCTGATTTTTGTCTTTTCATTCCTGCAGAACAACTAGAAGGTTGTGATCAATAAAAACCACTATTGGCTGATTCGACCTAGTAACATAAACTTCAAAATGCTGTACAGCTAATATCAAATAAAAACACTCTTTTTCAATTGTTGCGTAGTTTCTCTGGATTGAAAAAGGGTTAACAAAAGTTATTATTGCTTTGCTCAGTCTCACGAAGAACTTCTGCATGAGTTCGATGTGTCACTATACAGGACGACGTTGTTGACGTAAGCTCCACATCCTTCATCCGGATATGACGTCGTTGATCACCCGTTGGTATGTGGCCGGAGAGTTCATTCAGAATGGCATCACCTTGTACTGGAACAATCTGTCGGGTGTAACAAAGGTGGGTATTTGACGAGCATCTGTCAGAAGGACTTGCCAAAATCGCTTAAGTAGATCAAATTTGGTCACATATTTGGCTTTTCCCACTCGATCGACTCAATAATCAATCCTCTGGATTGGGAAAGTGTCTACCTTTGTTAGGGTATTCATTTTTCTGTAGTCCGTGCACATACGTTAACTATGATCTTATTTTAGCACAAGTATGCACATCGAACTCCAGTTACTTTTACTGAGTTCAATAAAGTCATTATCCAGCAGATATTTGACTTTTTCCTGGAGATATTCAGCTTTTTTTGTATTCAGTCTGTATGGATGTTGTTTCACAGGCTTACTGTCGCCAACATCAACATCGTGGTAAATGATGTTTGTCTTCATTGGAACATCTTGGAACAGGTGTTTATATTCCTGGATCAATTTTTTCACCTGTTGTTGTTGTCACGGCTGGAGGTGTACCAACTTTGAAGACTCAAGATTCTCCAGGATTTTTGAATTCTGGAGGTTGATCGAGCCCAGCTTTGAATTTAGAGTATTTTCACTCAAGTCAATTTCAGTATCACTATCTTCATAATGTTTTGAACCGACTGCACAGACAGGCTGTGTTATAGTGGGATTATTCTTATCCAAAAATGGCTTTTCAATTATTTATGTGGCATAACTGGTTTTTTTTTTGAATGTCAGGTATTATTATGATGTAATTTTAATTGCTCAATTTCTTATCAATTAGATATGGCTCAAAGTAATGAGCGTGGAGTGGTTTGCCAGGAACCAGAGGAAGAATGAGAACATTTTGACCTGGTTCAAACTTCCGTTTTGAGGTGTTTTGTATCGTATATGGTTTTCATTGACAGCTGAGATGACTAAAGGTTTTCTCTGACTAATGCACATACCATTTTTCAGGTTTATTTTATAAAAATCATATTGTAAATCATTCAGACAATCATTATCGTCTGATAGGAATTTCTCTTCAAAGGCCTTAAGTTAGCCACCGACTGTGTCTAAATACAATCCCAAACGGGCTGAAACAAAGAGACTCTTGAATTGACTCTTTAACCCTTTGACTACCTATGGCGCCGGATATATTGAATTACCATATACCTTGAGTGCCGGAAATATCCGGCACAGTTAAATAGGCGTATTTGCCTCGTTTTTGTCCCTAAAAATCCCATAATTTTGGCGTCGGCACGCAGCACGACTAAGATTGATGTATTCTGATCTGGCCTGAATGTGATTGCGCCCCCGTACGTCCGAGTATGGCCAAAATCCGGAAGCAAATGTCTTGACCCATGACCTCGACCCTAAAAGGTCAGGTTGATCACAGAAGTGTCGCGCTGATTGTTTACAGTTTTCAGAAGTATGGACGATAGCGAAGATGTTTATGGTGGTTTTTTTTAATGAAATGAAATGTTTATTTATTGAAAACAAATGATTTATATGTAAATATATTCTGTTAACAGCAATATTCGTGAATGAAACTAGAGTAAATACAATTTTTTACTATAAGTCAGTGAAATTTTATAGCAGCCATATTATCAATATGACTGGTCACATGAATGGTCATGTGTTTGGTCATGTGATATGTTGTTCCCAAAATGTATTTTTAAATATTGTGAATTATTTTTTGATAAATCATAACCATTTTAGACGCATGTTTCTGCAAGGAAGACATAAAGCAGGTGTTTAAAAATATAAAATGTGTTGATTTTCAAATACAGAATCATGTCAGTTGCTGATGTTTGTGGTTCATTTACTCTGCCTTTTGTGAGAAAAATCGTAAATAGGTACATCTACAAATAAAGTAAAGGGTAGTTATTATTACATATATGTAAAGAGAAAGCCATGACAATTGCAACTGTGTATCCAAATTTGAGTCATTTTATGGATTCAAAACACGTCCTGATGCTTCAAATATTCATATTCTTTGCCAACTCCGGTCACATGATGTGTCATGTGATCAGTCACGTGACCTGGGAATACAAAACTTACGTATGAAAAAGTGGGAAATTTCATGTTGATTCAGAAAATATATGGTTTATTAGTACTTACTTAATTTTTACTCTAAGCAGTGTTCATGCAATGACCACACCCAAGATTTTATCAAAATTTACATAAGGGGCCTGGTATATAGGAATACATTGGCCTTGGTAGTCAAGGGGTTAACAACAAAGAGTAGAAAATGTATTCTTTCGTCGCACTGCTTCTCTGTATCAAAAAAGAAGGTCCTTATCATATTTTTTCAGAGTTTGATGAAATCGCTCTAGAGCACCCTGACTTTTTGGATGGTAGGTCGAAGACCTGTGCTGTTTCATATCTAGCTGATCTATGACTTGTTGAAAAAATCCAGACATTAAGTTCGAGCCTTGATCGGACTGGACACATTGAGGAAGGTCAAATAAAGTGAAAATTTTGACTAAAACCTTCTCAAAGGTCTTTGCTTTTGTGTTTCTCTGTGATATGGTTTCTAGGAACCGAGTAGATATACACATTTTTGACAACATATACTCATTTCCTGATCTTTTTTTATGGTAGGGATCCAACACATTATATAAGTATCCTACTAAATGGTTCTTGAAATTTAGGAACTGACCCTAAACGGGCGTTTTGAATGGTCTGATTAAGCAATAACCCCCTCCGCAGGAGGGTATACACGAGATTTTGGTAAAATGCGCGACATATAGCACGAGCCGATAGGCGAGTGCTATATGGAGCGAATTGTACCAAAATCGAGTGTATACCCGACTGCGAAGGGGGTTATTGCTATTATATTATATCAACTTGTGTGTCTTTGTCGTCTTGGTCCGGCATTTTCGTCAGTTTCAGCCCAAAATGCAGAAAACGGACGTCTGAGAGATCGAACGTCGGAAAATCATTGCCCGAGACCGAGCATTTTTATAAGTTTGGATTACGTTGACAACACACGAACGCAATATCCTACGATAACATACGCATTACGTTCATCAAAATTTCATTAATATTTACATGCAACACGAACTGCTTCAGACACAGAAAAGGGTCAAGAGTTCAAAGCAAAAGAAAAAGTAACAATTTTTTCGTAAATTTACATAAAAACAATAGCGCTGACTTTTTTTGGCGTAACACTAAAAATAGATTTGTCTCATTCACCGTCAGTCCGGTGTGCTCCAACCATCGTAACATTCAGACAGAGGAGGTGGTGCAATGTGGGGTTACAGGTTCTATTTTTGATGGATATTTTGGATGGATAATTTGTGCCAGAAAGCGTGCAGTTTTGAAATAATACAGACATGGATTACGGCGACTGTATGAACAGTTGTAATATGCGAGCAGAGTGTGTTGCCCGATTCAGCGAGAGCTGGACGCTGACACAGCGATTTTTGTCGCAGTTTCCAGGAATGATCGCATTGTTATTTTGAACTTCTTCAAGTTCTTGGGCTACAACTACATCGTACGAACACCCTGGTCTGTTACAGCCCAAACTTTAGGAAGGAATATCTGACGTACTGTTACTGTGAGGAAGTTTCAATTTTTTTGTGTATGAACGAATAGTAGCTTCGTTTTAAAGAGCGGTATGTCGCATCTCGACTCCTGCTGAATCGATCAAGCAAACTACACAGTGCGCTGTTACCCGATACAATTTTGTACATTATTATACCAAAATATATGTGTTGCTTCAGAGATTTCTTTCATCATAGACCAAGAGGTGAGTAACAGACCCATACTTTATCTCTGTATCGAAATTCGAACTCGGTCTTTGAAACAAAGCGGACTGTTTCGGATTAAGTTCAGAGCCACATCGTTCAAATGCACCGACCGGGCAATTTTCAAAAATGCTGGTTCAGGGGCCCGTTTTACCACTGCTATCAGTGCTAAAACAATATTTTAGCATCGCTCTCGTCCAATCAGAATGGCGCATGGTAGCATGATATAATATAATTTGGTTTTCCTAGCATTTGACACATATGGCGAGTTTTACAGAAATGTGCTACATCCTGCCTGAGATTACGCCACTAAAATGACTGAGAATGTTATAATAGATCTTCCTGACTCCTAAACGACCAGGGGGTTTCCTAGCAAGGCACAATATTTCAGCATGAGAGGACTTTTGAACCACTATTTGATGTTTTATAGCCAAATCGTCAACAACCAAGACATCTGGAGGTCTCCATTTACACATGAGAATACCAGATTTTGTATAATAACAAACATGACTATCTGAAGTTTTAGCTTCGTCAACAACCTTGTCAAAACACAAAATGTCTGGGTCTTTGTGTTGTTCTTCATTAAGATTTTATATAGAAAATGTCTGACCTTGGTCAGCAGAAGTTTTACAGGAAGTTTCGAGTCCATTAGGCATAACAGATTGATACTTTTCAAACACATGACTAAGAAAGGTGTTATTAATGTCAACGTCTCTGACATCATTTGTTAAAATATTTTGGTTTTCAGAAGTTTTCGTTGATATGGCTCGAGTAACCGCAGAAGCAGGATACAATCAGTACTTTCTTGATCAATTTGTTTTGGGTCCTGGTTTAAACTAGGTTTATTGGTCACAAGTTTATTTGTAATAACCTTGTCCCTAGCAATGTCGTTTCAGATGAGAAGGTGAATCCCTTCAAACGGCATAAAAGGCTTAAAACCATAATTCACAGGTCCAGAAACGAAGTCTGAAGACAAATTATCATTAATGAGAGGAACAGGAATGTAGTCATTACAATTTACACCCTTAATAAGAACTGTAGAACCTGAAATTACTTTTCAGAAAACGGCAGGGTATCTGTCAACAACAAAGACTGTGAAGACTCGGTATATCTTAAAAGTTTGACAAGGGTAGCAGAAGCCAAATCTCTAGAAAGTGATATTAAACTTTCGTGAATGAATGGTTTGAAAATAACCATAATTCTACTTTGAGAAGAATTCTCCTTGACCTCATTCATTTGGAATAATACGGGTTTATCCTTAGAAAATGTTTTACAAACATCAGTAAACTCTAATTGAGATAATGAAGTAACAAAGCCGGTGTGTTTAGATCCACTTTGACCACTCCAACCTTCACATTTTCTTTTCAAGTTGAAACAATCTTACATTAAATGGCCATCATTCTTAAGTACAAAAAAGTGTGCAAAATTGTTTGCCAGAAGCTTACTGTCACAAACTCTGGGACGATGAAAAAGCAAAGGATTTTTCTATTGATTTACAGTTAAGTCAGTAAGGTCATTCAAAATGTGCCCTGACTCAATTTAGTTTTTATGAAGCCCTTAATTCAAGAAAAGGTCAGGGACATTTCATAGTGCCCTGACTCAACAGTCTGCAATTAGAGAAACTATGCGCATTTTGTCTCGTTTCCTAATAACACTTACATAAAAAATACACTTTTTTCATAAAAATGAATCCTATGGAAGAGGTATGCAAAAATCGCTGTATTTTCATTGTTTTGCTCTATGAGAATAAAATTTCATATTTTACACTTTTCTATCATTTTGTAAAATTTCAGATGTAAAAATTTCGATTTCGATACATTTTCCTAATAATGACTGTTATCCAATTTTCCCAATTTAGTTCCAATTGTGTTTGTATTGTTTTCGAACATTTTGAATCAGAATTTAATTATCGAAGTGAAACTAATATCTCAGCATGGATGGAAGAAAAAAATGACTGTGACGATGGAAGCGGTACCAGCGAAAGCTAGATTGATAAGTCGTTCACATCTGGAAGATGTTCTGCGGTCTCAACTGGAGAAATCAATAATAATTAATATAAGTATTATATAGAAATAATAACGCGAATAATAATAGGTTCAATTTCCGTGAAGGGTATTTTTGGTCGAAAAGACCGAATATGATATCGATTTCACTGGCCCATGTTTCCATGGTAACCATTTTAGGGGTTGAAAATATTAATTTTTCTAATATCCCCTGAAAAGTTACTTTGATTGATATGAAAATAATCTAGTGGGGGAATTCGGGTCCGAGAACACAAAAACCAGACTTATTTTACTGTTTCAAGTTGCCATGGTAACTATTTTGGCATTGAAAATGTTCCTTTTTCCCGTATTTCTATTAAAAATGTACTCGGACATAAATCCCGTTTTTTTGGGAATGACCTCATTATTATACACCTTTTTTAATCCAAATTTACCTAGAAAAAAATCAAAATTAAAGCTTTTTTGGGGATGACCGTCCCGCACTGCACTGAGCGATCGCGAGCAAACTGAAAACGCGTAAAGCGCGTTCGCTAAACGCACAGAACGAAATTTCAAACCCGCGCAGTGCAGAGTATGTGTGAGAAATTGTAGGCCGGTAGCATAATTTTACCCGAATTCACAGGCTTTTGATTCACTGTCACCACTACTAACGTTGTGAAGAACCCAATCTTTAGAAGTATTTCCCCGCATTGACGTAATGGTGTTTTGAGGTCAAAGGTCAAATAGCGTCCAATAACGCCAAAAGTTATTGTACTCTGCGGCAAAGTTATTGGACTCAGCGTCCTCTGATACCGAAATTTACTGTACGAAGAAAACTCCAAAGATTGCAGACACAGGTGTATAATAATAAAGATAATGTATTTGGGCCATTCTGGTCAAAATTATGTTTTCCGTTAATTTTATTGTGTTAGAATTAATTTTATTTACACCAGAAAAAATTTTTCAAGCATTTTTAATTTTGTTCCATGCAGTCATCTCAAGTAAGTGCTATGTAGTATATTACTAACTTCGCATTCATCAAAATTAAGTTTATGCCTTCAAATTAATTTTATGTGATAAAATTAATTCTACTAGTATGTCAAATTAATTTTGTGAACCCAATTCCCCTTAGCACCCAAGATTCACTGGTACTTATTTATTTTATGGATTGACAATTAATGATTTCTTTGTCTCATTCCAGGAAAAATAATGAAGACAAATTATTTCTGATTGTTTAACTAAAGTGAAATTATGACCATGTAGTGGTGCATTATTTTAGTGTGACCTGGCGTGACCTCATAAATTCTATGTCTGCTAGATCCCTTTCCATGGTTGCAACGGCTTAATTTGAACATGGTGCCTGTATACCTTTAAACACTTTTTAAAAACCCAGCAAGCCAAGACAAGAGGGAAATATTACAAGATATCACGTTTAATACTGCCCTACTTGACATAGTATAGGGCTCTCACTTGTGTGAACGTCGTAGGAAACACTTATTGCAACAATTTACCCTAAATATAAAGAATCGGCTGTAAATTAAACTGCGGTTGCTAACCTAACGGAGGTCAACAGTGAGACTAAACGTGCCCAGAAATACGAGCGCAATAGACTAATCGTTTTGGCCCGTGCCAACTCAAAATTACAGAAAACCCCAAAGACTAGTCGTTCTGGAGTGTGCCAGCTTATCGGCTAACAAAAACCAGGAAACCGCAAAACCACAAAAAGTGAAAAGAAATGTAAATAGCTATGGAATAGTTTCTATAAAAGTCTCTACATGCGTATATCAACCTGAGGAATAAGATTTTGACCTGTAGCACGATGCTCAATGGAATAGCCAGTATTATTGTGAAAGGCGTTAGTCATATCAAACTACTGACGTGCTACAAAATAATTAATCTTTCCACCTTTCAGCTGGGTGAAACGCATTTATTGATTCGCCAAAGGCCTGTGGATTCGCTTATTTTTGCACAAGTTCTACATGGACATAGGAAAAGGTTCGACTCACCCTGTGGATTGTTGAGCATACAACTGACTGTTTCAGTGAATCCGACATGATGAGAGTTCTCAAATCAAAAACTCTACTGTAGCCGTGCTTGAATACAAATGTGTTCCCATTAAATTACGTCATTGCTATACAAGAGTTAGCATTCCAAAGTCTGTCACCCTGTTTTTTTCAAAGTTTGGAGTAGGGGCAGAATTTCCATCTGTATAATTGAACGACGTGAAACGCAAACATTTCCATCGCATATGTTCCGGCAATATGTACAGTAGAAATACTGTTTACGCTGCAGTTATGTAAGCTTATAAGCTTATACTCCACAAAATGGCCACAGGCGGCGTGAAGTTTCTGAAAGGATTTCCTAAACGTCCCACTTGGTACCTTAGACACTCACATGTGATATCCTGAAAAGTATTCTCTGTAGTAATTCCAGTTTCTGTTGACATTCCATCATTTCTAAAGCTAACGACACGATAGCACGAGATCGGAGACGTTCTACTGTCACGCGAACGCACTCTCAATTGCGCATGCCCTAGGAATCGTGTCACGCCTCTGAAGGGGGCACGCTTGTTCCAACAGAGAAGAACGCGAATCGCAGGGTCTCTGCCAGACTACACTGGTTAGATTTATATAATGAACTTTTAATGTTACCCCTAATGTATGGAAAATATTCGTTCGGTGGTCTCAGCATAGCAATTTCACTGCAAAGAGAGAGAGAGAGAGAGAGAGAGAGAGAGAGAGTTAATTTATATTGGAAATCTTTTTCATAGTCGTGACTTTTGATGGAAGAAAACTGCGCTGCACGTACATCAATTAGAAGTCACCCCTATTGACAAAATTAAAATATATAACACCTCTTTATCAGAATTCCAACACAGCCTCAATGAACTATTATTAGATTTCTATATAATACTTATAGCCCCTAAACTTGTAATAATAATTAATATAAGTATTATATAGAAATAATAACGTGAATAATAATAGGTTCAATTTCCGTGAAAATTTCACAATTAGGGTATTTTGGGTCGAAAAGACCAAATATGATATCAATTTTACTGCCTTATGTTTCCATGGTAACCATTTTAGGGGTTGAAAATATCAATTTTTCTAATATACCATGAAAAGTTACTTTGATTGATATGAAAATTACCTAGTGGGGGAATTCGGGTCAGGGAACACAAAAACCAGACTTATTTTAATGTTTCAAGTTGCCATGGTAACTGTTTTGGCATTGAAAATGTTCCTTTTTCACTTATTTCTATTAAAAATGTACTCGGACATAAATCCCGGTTTTTTGGGAATAACCTCATTATTATACACCTTTTTTAATCCAATTTTACATCGAAAAAATCAAAATTAAAGCTTGTTTGGGGTTGACCGTCCTGCACTGCACTGAGCGATCGCGAGCAAACTAAGAACGCATTAAGCACATCCGCTAAGCGCACAGAACGAAATTTCAAACCCGCGCAGCGCAGTGTACGTGTGAGAAAATGTACGCCGGCACCATAATTTCACCCGAATTCACAGGCTTTTGATTCACCACTACTAACGTTGTGAAGTACCCAATGTTTAGAAGTATTTCCCCGCATTGACGTAATGGTGTTTTGAGGTCAAAGGTCAAATAGCGTCCAATAAAACCAAAAGTTATTGTACTCCGCGGCAAAGTTATTGGACTCTGCGTCCTCTGATACCGAAATTTACTGTACGAAGAAAACTCCACAGATTGCAGACGCAGGTGTATAATAATAAAGATAATGTATATTGGGGCCATTCTGGTCAAAATTATGTTTTCCGTTAATTTTATTGTGTTAGAATTAATTTTATTTACACCAGAAAAAATTTTTCAAGCATTTTTAATTTTGTTCCATGCAGTCATCTCAAGTAAGTGCTATGTAGTATATTACTAACTTCGCATTCATCAAAATTAAGTTTATGCCTTCAAATTAATTTTATGTGATAAAATTAATTCTACTAGTATGTCAAATTAATTTTGTAAACCCAATTCCCCTTAGCACCCAAGATTCACTGGTACTTATTTATTTTATGGATTGACAATTTATGATTTCTTTGTCTCATTCCAGGAAGAATAATGAAGACAAATTATTTCTGATTGTTTAACTATAGTAAAATTATGACCATGTAGTTGTGCATTATTTTAGTGTGACCTGGCGTGACCCCATAAACTCTATGACTAGCTAGATCCCTTTCCATGGTTGCAACGGCTTAATTTGAACATGGTGCCTGTATACCTTTAAACACTTTTTAAAAACCCTGCGGGCCAAGACAAGGGGGGAATATTACAAGATATCACGTTTAATACTTCCCTACTTGACATAGGGCTCTCACTTGTGCGAACGTCGTAGGAAACACTTATTGCAACAATTTACCCTTAATATAAAGAATCGGCTGTCAATTAAACTGCGGTTGCTAACCAAACGGAGGTAAACAGTGAGACTAAACGTGCCCAGAAATACTACCGTAATAGACTAATCGTTTTGGCACGTGCCAACTCAAAATTATAGGAAACCGGAAAGACTAGTCGTTTTGGCGTGTGCCGGCTAATCGGCTAACAAAAAACAGGAAACCACAAAACCACAAAAAGTAATAAAGAAATGTAAATAGCTATGGAATAGTTTCTATAAAAATCTCTACGTATGTATATCAACCTGGGGAATAAGATTTTGATCTGTAGCACGATGCTCAATGGAATAGCTAGTATTATTGTGAAAGGCGTTAGTCATATCAAACTACTGACGTGCTACAAAATAATTTATCTTTCCACCTTTCAGCTGGGTGAAAAACGCATTTATTGATTCGCCAAAGGCCTGTTGATTCGCTTATTTTTGCACAAGTTCTACATGCACATAGGAAAAAGTTCGACTCACCCTCTGGATTGTTGAGCATACAACTGACTGTTTCAGTGAATCCGACATTGTGAGAGTTCTCGAATCAAAAACTGTACTGTAGCCGTGCTCGAATACAAATGTGTTCCCATTAAATTACGTCATCGTTATACAAGAGTTAGCATTTCAAAGTCTGTCACCCTGTTTTTTTCAAAGTTTGGAGTAGAGGGCGGCATTTGCATCTGAATAATTGAACGGCGTGAAACGCAAACATTTCCATCGCATATGTTCCGGCAGTATGTACAGTAGAAATACTGTTTACGCTGCAGTTACCTAAGCCTATAAGCTTATTTTATACTCCACAAATTGGCCACATTCGGCGTGAAGTTTCTGAAAGGATTTCCTAAACGTCCCACTTGGTACCTTAGACACTCACATGTGATATCCTGAAAAGTATTCTCTGCAGTAATTCCAGTTTCTGTTGACATTCCATCATTTTCAAAGCTAACGACACGATAGCACTAGCAGTTGCGACGCACATAGTCGGAACGCACCAAATCGAACTTCTCTACGTGGGGGATATGGAACGAAAAAATTCAAATTTTTATCGCCGCATTCTGCAATTGAAACCATGGAGATTTTTCGCTTAGGGTCTCTCTATCCACAAAAACTAAATGCTATGGAAGATATCAACGCAACCTATAGGACGGTACAGATTTTTGTCACAAAATTGTCGATTTTGTGAAAAGATATGGTGAAAAACAAAGTCGTCGCGTGCGTTCGTAGCCTCAAAATTACTCACACCGCCCTAAATTTTAGCGTTTTACTCAGTATCCTTGTCGTCCCCAAGTTAGATTTGGCCATTGATCGATAGCGCAGATAATAAGCTTTGACACTACGTATTCGGTTTTTTGCTCACGTGTTTACACACGTGGGCAAATGTCGCAGCGATGTCTGTCTGTCTGTCTGTCTGTCTGTCTGTCTGTCTGTCTGTTGGTCCATTATCTCAAAAACGGCTAATCAGATCAGAATCAAATCTGGTACATATATTCAGTTAGCAAATGGCAAGAACTGATTAGTTTTTGGTGGGTGTGGCTTGCATAGTTTTTGCTCATTTGCATAATTAATGATTTTAGAAAAAATGGATATATAGTAAAAACGACTACACACAATTTGATGAGATTTGCTACAAATGTTGATCACACCAAGATATATCAGCAGTGGGAACCATTAAGGGTGACATGAAAGATAATTGCTAACTAATCCTAACTAGGGATATATGTCTGATTTGACTCAATCAAAATTAACCAAACTTGGTATGTATATTAAAGATACTATCATTTAACATTATTGAAAGTCATTAAGCATTTTAACTTCACCCAATTCCTAATTTGCATATTTCATGAACTTTGTTAATTAGGAATATATATTTGAAATGACTGGACCAAATTTGATGAAACTTGCTACATGTATTGAAGCCACTATGATACAACATTTTTGAAAGTCATTAAACATTTTTACTTCAGCCAATTCCGAATTTGCATATTTAATGAACTTTCCCAATTAGAGATATATATCTGAATTAACTTGATTGTAGTTGTTGAAACTTACTATATACATCAAAGATACTGTGATATAACATTATTGAAAGTCAAAAGACATTTTTACTTCAGCCAAAACCTAATTTTAATATTAAATGAATTTTCATAATTAGGGATATTTATCTGAATGGACTTGATCAAAATTGATGAAACTTACTATGTACATTAAAGATTCTATAATACAATATTATTGAAAGTCATCAAGCATTTTCTCTTCAGCCAATTCATAATTTGCATATTTAATGAGCTTTCCTAATTAGAGATATATATCTGAATTGACTTGACCAACCTTGACAAAATTTGCTACACATATTGCAGATACCATGATACAACATTACTGACGTTCACTAAGCATTTATACTAAAGCCACTTCCTAATTTACATATTTTTAATCAACTTTGCTTATTAGGGATATATACCGGGATTTACTTGATCAAAGTTGGCAAAACATGCTATGTACATCGATGATTATACCAGGTACTAGGTCAAATCAATATCGAAAGTCATTTCACATTTTCATGTCAGCTAATTCATAATTTGCATATCTTATGAGCTTTCACAGCTCGGCATATATGGCTTGAAGGACTTGGCCAACGGTAATTACACTTGCTAGATAAAGTGGTGATACAATAAGAGCAGTGAAATAACTTTAATATTTTTTATTTCAGCTAATTACATATTTGTATACTTTATGACCTTTTAGAATTAATCAACGGTGATTATTGTTCATTATGTTGATCATAATAATTTCAATGAAGTTGCAAACATGTGGCAAAGGTTCAAATTTACACATAACTTCAATATATAATGAAACACGTGAGCATTTACAGTTCATATCTGGTTGTATTAAAGCCGTGAGACGGAAATGTTAACTTAAAATGTGCCCAAAACACCATCGACCATGACCTAGCAGGTAAATAAAGCCGCCCTCTACCGATGACCTTTGCCATCTCTATCTTTTTTTTAGAATTTCATTTTTCATCATCGTCGCCGTTTTGTTCAGAAATCATGCTTCGTATCCATTTTTTAACTTGTTATAAATGGTTTTTTCCTTTCTTTTGACAAAGTAAGCCTACGTCATTGTAAAACAACCTACATACTTTTTTTAGGGAAAAGGTGTTTTGTTTAAAGGCACATTAGCTGTATTTTAGGATTATTTTTAAATATGATTTCCAGTATCAAAAGTAACTAAAGCCAAAGTTCTTCCCTACATGTGATAAAAAAGTTTTCAAATTTGGTGAAGAACGTACAACTTAGATTTTTAACATTAAAATATTTTGGCTTCCAAATATGGATTTAAGTGATGAAAGGTAATGCAAAAGCTATCTCAGACAAATCAGATAATATATTTTGGTTAGCGTTGAAAAGTGCACGAGTAGAAAAGATACAGCTAATAGGGCTTTAATGTATATTTCAGGTATTATTTGCTTTTATGTCTAAGCACACATCCAGACATATATTGCCTTCAAAAATGATTGCAGGACTGCTGAGACTTTGGTTTTGCATCTTGGTATTCATTTTAAACAGAATAAAATATTTTTTGTGTCATGCATGTTGTAATTTATCCAGGGGTACCACACCTAGACAATTTTGAAACATATACAGCACTTATTCCAAGCTTCTATATTGCCACTAAATAAAATTGCAGGACAGTCAGTAATATCATTAAGGTTAACATTTTATTGCAAAATTAAATGTAAAAAAAACAAAACACTCTTCTTGCATTTGCTGTGACAGTTCTTTCACTTTATAGGCGTTCCGTGATCTGCAAGTAGAAAACAAATGTAATGACAATACATTAAATGGGAAGTATAAATAACATTTTTAGTTATGTATCAAATTAAAAAAAAACATACCTTGGGCCCTCTTAATGTACATGCATATTAACGTGGTAAATTATATTAGTATCAACTGAATCAATTATTTTCTTGCTGTACATGTAATATGACTATGTAAATGAGCATACCTTCCCCTAAATACCCTATTCACTTCATAGGTACTTGTTAGTACTCCCTGCTATTTAGTGATTTCCTAATATAATGATATTTTACATTATCTACTGCTCTCCTTTCTCTTTCTGTTGTGTATCAATAATATATAATATCCATGTGCACCGTTTCACTCTTTGTATTCGCTGTCCGCGCTGGGAATACTCTGGAAAACTTAATTATTGCTGCGAGGAAGTAACCCGCAAATTAACACGTACACGACGAACGTCTTTTCGATGAACAAGTTGACTTATTTTATTACTAACGGAGCTAAACTATTACAAAGACACAAGCTGCTATTTACCTTAAAAGGGGCTGGGCCGACCTTCGTTGAACTTCCGAGTCAAAGGTCTTGAGTGCACACAGAGTTTATAATTTTACCCCTATTTATAGATTTTGGGCGGATCATGTCCATGTTTGCCAAAGGTTAACCCTAAAAGAAAACACCCTTTGCTACAATTTACCTAGATTTTGGAACTTTGGCAGTGAACAACAAAATCTGTCAAATTTGGCCGCGGGACCTGTATAGAAATTTGCATAAAGGCTAAGTCGATGACGTAATGTTGTAAGCCTCACGCATGCTCAGACTGGTCGACCGTCACACAGCCCTCCTCCGGGACTTTAAAGTTCCAACTAAAGTCATTCTATGGTGAAAACAAAAACATCTAATTTTAAGTGAATTTGGTGAAGAGTACAAATACTTAACTTCCCTTATCCAATGCCCTCAGAACTGGGTGGGACAGCAATACCCAATGTGCAGCTATATAAAAAAAAGATACATTGCTCAGATAAAAGTTTACTACAGTGTAAAATGGTACTCAAAATTGCATTGCTAAAACTGGTGGATCCATCGTCACTCCAGGTAGGTGGTTAAAACGTTCGGAACTCAGTAGTAGAATAATTGATGAAAGTGTCCGACTTGAACTATTTGTATCTATACTCCACTGTCCGCAAAGGTAAATCTATTCAATACAACTGTTAAATTCTATCGAGTAAAACCGTGGTAATAAAGAGTCCGCGTTTCGAATGAAGAGTTCAAATGTCACTAGTTCATTGAGGTAACTTCGTAAAATATTTTGTCAAGTAAAAATGTAATAACACTGTTTTCAAAAGTTAAACTGTCTACTAATACTCTTTTTAAATTTATAACAAGTAATGAGTCCGCGTTTCAAATAGCAAGTTTAAACCATGTAGTTGACCGCCGTTCGCGTAGAGGCCTTCTTCCCTTTCTTGATGATGACCTTCCGGCCGTTGTTTGCGATGACCGACTTTAATGGGCTGGTCCTTTTGGATGGTTTACGTTGCTTTCCTTTTGCAGATGAGTGGTTGTTCAGATAGTACACCCTGTTGGTTACTACCTCGGATTTGATGGTGGTGTCTTGGTACCACCGTACGGTCAGGGTTTCGACCACCCGATTGACGGAATCTGATGACAATGTCATCAGTCCGTCATTAATCAGGCGGTCTACTGCCTCTGGCCTACGGTGGACCGACAGTCGTGGATCAAACCGAGCGGGTCCATCCAGAGGGATCAGCCGAGGTGCTGTCCTTGAAGTAGCTGGTTTGGGTGATCTCTTGTCTGCGGTGGTTGTGGTATGTTGTTTATCCGATGCATAGAGCGGGGCTAATGGGTCAGGGCGTTCTTTACCTATCTCATCTTCCAAGGAGATTTCCCTCCGGGGACGTTTACTTAATGGTGCGTCTTTGGCGCCTCTGCATCGATGAGACTTCCACTGGTACATGTGAAAGAATCTCTCTTCGCACCCATCACACACCCTCATTTTGTCCTCATCAATGTGGTATCCGAGGTTCATCTTTCTGTTGCATAAAAGAAAGGAAATATCGAAGAACGATGATTAATCATTAACGTCGAATTATCTATTGTGTTCAGCCTGTAGGAATCAATGCATTGTACAGGCATGAACATTTATAGTTTAAATGTTCACATTGGACTGAAGTTATGCAGGTGAAGCTTGCTTTGCTCAGGGCGAGAAGTTGAAGAAGGGAAGTGGTAGTGCAAAGACGCCCCAATGAGAGTGCACCAAAACGTCTCTCATGGGTTCGGTTCACTGTTGACTGCACTGCTTGCGCGTCGACCAGTGACTCTTGCTGCGTGGTTTTGGTTTAGCTGGCCAAGGGCAGAGGCGCAAATCTCTGGGAAAACACGCAGAATTTCCGGCTACCCGTGCTGACTTTACTAAGAGTGAAGAATTGAAGAAATTAAGTAGTAGTGCAAAGACGCCCCAATGAGAGTGCACCAAAACGTCTCTCATGGGTTCAGTTCACTGTTGACTGCGCTGCTTGCGTGTCGACCAGTGACTCTTGCTGCGTGGTTTTGGTTTAGCTGGCCAAGGGCAGAGGCGCAAATCTCTGGGAAAACACGCAGAATTTCCGGCTACCCGTGCGTGGTTTCTCTAGGTACAGTCTTCATTGTCATCACTCGAGTAAACCCAATCGCCAAATCGGTTTGGTTTTTTCTTCCGTCTGGTAGGGTATCTATGAGTAGGTACATGTGTCTCTATGGTGGTGGTCATAGTCTCTTCTGGGTGGCCAGGATCCATTTCATCATTGGAGTTATACTCACAGGTGGGAGCCTGGGAAAGTTCGGTCCCATCACTGTTCACAAGAGTTTCCTCCGGTACATGATCGGTCGGATTATGTACCACTGGTATCCGCCAATCATGAGCCTGGGTACCTTCATATAGCTTGAGACGATCGTAGTGGACAACTTTAGATTTAGCATGTTGACTCCGTTGTATTCTAAATGTCACATCCGAAAGTTTGTCTAGTATTAAATAGGGGCCGTCCCAATGCCTGGCGGTAAGCTTACGTGACTTACCACGCCTGAATGCTTCAATTCAAAGCCAGACAAACTGGCCAGGTGTGAGTTTGCTCCCATGAATACCAACTTCATAGTGTCTCTTTTGGGAGACGGCGCTTTTCTGAAGGGCTGTCCTGGCTCGGCGATGGGCCCGTTGTAGTCTCTCACGGAGATCTAAAGCATAGTTAGTTTTGTTCGTTTCAGGTTCTGGTGGGGGTTCATGAGTTAAGTCTACTGGGAGTTTGATTTCTCGCCCAAGCATCATCATACTGGGTGTCTCACCAATGCTCTCTTGAACAGAGCTGCGATATGCCATTAACGCAAATGGTAAGATTAGGTCCCAGTCAGACTGATCCGGGTCAACTAGTACAGACACAGTCTGGACTAGAGTCTTATGGAATCTTTCCACGTATCCATCTGACTTAGGATTGTAGGGCGTGGTTCGAGTCTTACTAATACCAAGTAGTTTGCAGGTTTCAGCCATGACAGCTGATTCGAAGTTACGACCTTGATCTGAATGGAGTTGGCCTGGGACACCAAAACGGGTGACAAATTCTGATGCCAGTTTGGTTGCTATGGTGATGGCCTCTTGATCCGGGATGGGGTAAGCCTCCATCCATTTAGAAAAATAATCACCAATCACCAGGACTAGTTTGTTTCCCCTCTCTGTCGTTGGGAAGGGGCCGAGGACATCAAAAGCAATGCGTTCTAGTGGGTACCCAACTATGTATTGTTGAAGTGATGCTCTCTGCTTCCGACCAGTTGTGTTACGTGCTGCGCAGACATCACACTGGCAGACCATTGATCAAACATAAGCAGAGGCTCCATGCCAGAAGTACCGTTGTCTAAGTTTCTGTAGAGTTTTGTATACACCAAGGTGTGCTGCCGTTTTTGAGGAGTGGATTTCGGTGAAAACTTCCTTTCGTAGGGGGGCTGGCAAAACAAGTAGCCAACGGGATTCCACCCCATCAGAGGATTCCCATTTCCGATATAAAACACCATCGTGGACCGTCAATAGGTTCCACACATTCCAGTATGCTTTTGTAGCTGGAGAATGGTGTGAAATTGTTTTCCAGTCAGGTGGTTGGTTGTGTTCCTCTTTTAATGTTAGTATTGGTCCAATATTGGGATCTGTTTGCTGAAGTTGTCGTAATTCGGTGTTATTCCATCTCGGTATGAACCCAATGGCACATGCATTAAGTGGTACTTTGGGTTTCTTAGGTGTGTCCGTAGTTAGAGTATTCTTTCGGGGCAATTCAGTAGGAGGTGGCGTATGTTTTGGGTTGCCATTGTCATCAGCAGTGTCGGTTCTGTCTGGTTGTTTTGGCGTTGCCGGGGCATCAGTCTGGGTAGCGACCTCACATTTTAAGTTCAAAGTGACTGACGTAACGGTTGAGTTGTCCTGGGTGGTAAGTGCATGTATACAACCGCATTGGCGACATGGTCGCCGAGATAATGCGTCAGCATTTGTGTGTTTCTTACCAGGGCGATGTGCAATATCAAAGTCATACTCGCCTAACACTTGCATCCATCTGGCCAGCTGTCCCTCAGGTTCCTTGAAGTTAAGTAACCAGCGAAGGGAACTGTGGTCAGTGCGTAGGGTAAAGTGCTGTCCGTACAAGTATGGTCTGAAGTGCTTTATAAAGTGCACTGCCGCTAGTAGCTCTTTACGAGTAACACAGTAGTTTCTTTCCTGTTTGGTCAGACTCCGACTGGCGTAACTAATTACTCGCTCTTTACCATCTTCGATTTGTGACAACACAGCCCCAATCCCGTGCTGACTTGCATCTGTGTCAAGGATAATTGGGGCACTGGGAAGAGGGTAAGCCAGAACTGGAGCATTTAAGAGGTTATCTTTGAGAGTTTCGAATGCGGTGTCACATTCGTCATCCCAGTTGAAGTGCCGATTTTTCTCTGTCAGCTGGGTCAGTGGTTTCGCAACTGTCGCGAACCCTGGAACAAAGCGTCGGTAATACGACGCCAGTCCGAGAAAGCTACGGACGTCATGGATGGTCCTTGGGGTTGGCCAGTCTTC
>LD350630.1:58465-71228 GCA_001465055.1 Ptychodera flava
TGGTCTTGTTGTGTTTGTGTATGCTCATGTGAATCGGAGTGCCATCTATTGTAGCTTTTGTGAAGTCTGGCATTTGTAAGTGTATCGCATACTTCTGTTCCTTCTGTGTGCGATTATTGGTTGCTCGAAGGTTTGCAGCATGAAAAAAATATTTGAGACAAGATTTCACTGACGTTCTTGATCCAAGGCTTAAATAGTATAAAATCATATACTTTTGTGTAAAATACAGCAAAAACGGGCTAAGTGTCAAAGACAGAAGGAAAAAAAGCTGGAGCAACAAAAAAGGACCTCGAAATTAAGAAAGTGAAATAGAAAAACATGAAAAGACATTGATGAAGTTCAGAGAGCTTTAGATGATATTTACGAAGTCAAAACATTAGGTATTATTCAACGTGCTAGAGTAAGATGACATGAGCTTGGTGAAAAAAGCAATTCTTATTTTTTGAAGCTTGAAAAGAGAAATCATTACAAAAATCACATTCGTAAACTTCAAGCATTTACAGATTTAAATGAAATTTTAAACACGCAGAAAGAATTTTATCAGACTACACATTGTTTTCCAGAAGAAAAACCAGAAGAGTTCACTGGCGATTTGCATATTCCTTTACTGTCAGAATTACAGAACAAATATTTGTGAGGGTTATTTGAGTCTCGAAGAGTGCTATCAAGCTTCGAAAAACATGTCCAGTAATAAAAGCCCGGGGAATGGCGTTTCTGGCCCTTGTATGGTAATTTAATTGTACTGAATTTCAACTATATGTACACGTCCATATGGAGAGTTGTCAGTGTCAGTTTCCCAAAGACAAGCAACCATTACTTTGATTGATAAAAAAGAAAAAGATCGTCTGTAGCTGAAAAATTGGGGACCTATTTCTCTTTTAAACTTTTATTATAAAAATTGTTGCCAAGGCCCTTTTAATTCGAATTTCAAAGTTTTATCGGAAATAATTTACCCAAATAAAGCTTGTTAATATGTGAAAGGTCGCTACATCGTTGACGCTGTTTGCAAGGTTTTAGACTCAATTATACACTTTACAAAAGAAAACCATATTCCTGGTATTCCACTTTGTATTGATTTTGCCAAGGCATTTGACTCTATCGAGTGGCCTTTCCTTTACTTTGCTTTAAAGAAATTTAATTTTGGTCAATCTTTTATGCTCTGGGTCAAAGTTTTATACTGCGATATTTCTAGTCATTAATAATGGTGTCACCTCTGGTTAAATTTAAGTTAGCAGCGGTTCAAGACAAGGTGATACTCTTTCACCTTACTTGTTTTTACTAAAAATTTTGTCCATCGCCATTCTTCACAACAAAACAATTAAGGGCATTCAAATCGAACAAAATGAGTTAAAATTGCGCAATATGCAGATGACACCACTCGAATGTTATCAGATGTGAAATCTGCCGAAGAATTTCTCAGAGCAGTTGACTCATTCGGCAACATCCCCGGCCAGAAGATCAATAAGGAAAAGAGTGACGCACTATGGTTAGGTAGTAATTAGAGAGATTGTATACACACATTACACACATTAATCGACTCAATGTACTGCATCATTTAACAAAGGTAGAAACGATGTGTGAAGTTGCCCTCACTTTCCTTCTTATAAAATTGCTCAAAAATGCTCAGGATGTAAACTGTCTGCTCTACCACGTGTGGCAAGTGATGATGACGACCACGAGGTAGCCTCGTCCAAGGGTAACAGTGTAGGCATAACCTTTCTCCCTGCTATTAAAATTACAGTAAAAACATGTTGTTACTGTGCACATTATCTTAGGGAAACAGTTCTTGTCTAAAAGTGTAGACAAAAAAGAAAATTCTTCCGTTCTATTTATTTATAACGGAGGTCAAACAAAAGCACAAAGTTGAGAGAAACATTTCCTACGAAAATAGCACAACTTAAAAGTATAGGACCCGCTGGCATATTCTGGTAATGTACTTTGAATCATAGATTGAGAATGTCTTTTTTTCTGTAAGTGCTATCCTTGTTCTTTGTCTTTTGTCTCTGTTCTGTTTCCGTTGTCTTTTTCGTACCTTTTTCTCTTGTTTGTAAATTAATATATATATATATATATATATATATATATATATATATATATATATATATATATATATATATATATTAGTCTAGTAAACACAATACGAACACAACCTGTAACACAATAGAACAAAGTTAGACATCGTAGCTTCCAGAATGAAAGAACAAACCTTCAGTGGGACAACATAGGAATACGTACAATCTGCCATTATACCACAAAATTTATCCACTGAACCTGACTTGAGGCGATTGATAAAGAAAGTCTGGCAAACTTTCGAAACATAGCGTTAGTGTCGTACGCAGTGTCTCAACTCTGGAGTACTGACTGCACTGACATTCATATTCAGCTGTCTCGCCGTACCTATTCTGTTTTGTACACAAGACAGTGAAACAAAAAATACACACCACCATACATTAAACGCAAACAACCAATATGTGAACGATGTGTGGAGTTGCTCTCCCTCTACTACCTATGACTCCACGGGCACCCATGCCAAGTTGCAATGGTATTCTCCAAGTGACCGTTCAATGTTTGTTACAAAATATTTACTCCAGTACTTCCGTGTTATGCTGAAAACAAACTGAAGAACACAGATCAAACAGAACGATGCAGTTCAAACAGAACGACGCAGGTCTAACAGAACGACGCAATTACAAACTGAAGAGCCCAGTTCAAAACAGAACGACGCAGCTCAAACAGAACGACGCAATTAGAAACTGAAGAGCGCAAGTCAAAACAGAACGACGCAGCTCAAACAGAACGACGCAATTACAAACTGAAGAGGGTCTGTGTCGTTTTCGGCCACGGTAATATCGTGGTTTTCATGTTCTCGAAAAAAGCGTCCAAGTATCGTATTATTCATGGGCATTGAAGACAAACGTCTGCTCACTGGTATATCTGGTATCACAACAAAATTTCATATGTATGGCGATATTTTCCATATTTTTTGTAATATTTTACGAAGATCAGCGTCAAGGGAAAACCAAGTTCATAGACGACGATACAGATTATTTTGGAAATTTGAAACAAACATACCAGACTTACACGTAACGCAAACGAGATCCATAACGACAAAAAAAATACTGAATATCAAATGTTTTTGGTTTTTGGGTGAGTTTTTTCTCAGTTTGTCACGATTTTTAAGGGTCTACACATGATCATTTACTATTAGAGCTCTGGGGCCACGAGGTGCCGAAAAGTGGGTGCCTAGTAGGAGCGGGAAATTGTATCATCGTTTTTGGTCGCTGTCAAAGGTCCAGGGGACCATCGATCGGATGACGAAATCGTGCTTCTTAAATTGTTAGAAAGGGATTGCATGTTTTTTTCTCAGCTGCGAAATTGCGCAATTTCGAGACATTATTTACCCTGAAAAAGTTACTGACAGTGACAGTGCGCATTGCGGCAATCGCGCACAAAACACAGCAAGCAAAGATGTCGACATATGAATGAGGCCCAGTACGTGACCTGGCGTGCACCTAAGCACATACTTTGTAGTGACCTGTGAATTTGCTGTTGTTTCTAGTCAAAATACTCCCTCGGAAAAGACAAAATATCAGCTGTCATTCAGCTTTAGTAACGTGCATACAGACGTGAAGTGTACGCATCAAAAAAAACAGCCAATGACATAGTTGCGGTTCGATCTCCTATTCATGGTCTCCATGGATAGTGCAATTTTGTATTCATGTTTTGACAGCGGTAAAGTTTGAAAGCAGAATTTGAAACATTGTATCAAAGACAAAGATAGTATTGTGGAAAAAATCTAGCGTTTTTGCATCGTGTAGGCACGCGTTCGCTGTGATGATCAATCGCGATGGCAATGAAACTCAATCGTTCGATCGGCGCCCATCGGCGCATATTTTCATGGATTGGAACCCCCGAAATTCGTACTGTAGTGTGAATGGGTGCGCCCCCAACGGCCCCTGCAGGTCGCCAAGGGATACGGCAGCCCCCCTGCAAAGCTGGCCACGAGATCACTCCAGAACGCACTAGAACCACAGGGTACACAGGCTTGTTGTTTATTTGTGTCTGTTTGTTTGTGTGTATGTTTGTGTTTGTTTATTTGTTATTTTTAATAAAATAACAGCGAACAGCTGTTTTGTTAATATTTGTCAATAAAGAGCAGTTTATTTGTTTATTTGTTTGTTTATTTATTTATGTGTTTGTTTGTTTGTTTGTTGATACGTATTTCCGATGGATAGGGTTAGGGTTAGGCTTAAGTTAGGGTTAGGGTTAGGCTTAGGGTTAGGATAAGGCTTAAGTTAGGGTTAGGCTTATTCACTCCCTCTATATACTCAGACTATATAGAGGGAGTGAATAAGCCTAACCCTAACCCTAACCCTAACTTAAGCCTTACCCTAACCCTAAGCCTAACCCTAACCCTAACTTAAGCCTAACCCTGACCCTAACCATCGGAAATACGTATCAACAAACAAACAAACAAACACATAAATAAATAAACAAACAAATAAACAAATAAACTGCTCTTTATTGACAAATATTAACAAAACAGCTGTTCGCTGTTATTTTATTAAAAATAACAAATAAACAAACACAAACATACACACAAACAAACAGACACAAATAAACAACAAGCCTGTGTACCCTGTGCTAGAACCCTGACTGAAACACAACGCATCTATCTATCTATAATATATCTAGGTTTACTAGACTCATCGGAGCAAGACACAACTGTCTGAACAGACGTACCAGTCCTGTTCTGGAGAGTACATCTTGCTCTACGGTGAGTATATTATAACTCGGCGATCACAACACTGGCGCTGCGAGCATAAGCTCCGAACCAGACGTGGGGTGACTAGCCACTTTTCTAATTATTGCACGAGGTGATTCAGAGTTAGACTCGTCTGTCGTGCCGCGGTCCACTGCACTTGGGTTTAGGGAGTGATCGACGCGAAATTTTTTAGTTTTTGACTTCCCCAGCTAGCCTTTTCTCTCCCAAGAAGGAGGAGGGGACGGAGGTTTTGGGGGAAGTCCTTTTTTTGTACGGTGTGGTGCGATCGTACGGCTTTGATTTTTCACACGACCGTGGGAGGCTACAGCCCGTTTGTGACGCAGCAGCCCAAAAAACGCATGGCATCAAGAACAGTTTACCATCAGAGCGAGTGAGCTCTAACTGTTTCAAAACAAGAAGGGAGACGTAAGTCAGACCCTTCCACACAAGTTTTTATTCATTTTGTGTGAGGATTTTTGCAGCAAAATTGCCGTAGGGTACGTTTTGGGAGCGTTCGGCCACTGCTAAAATTCTCTCACTGAATTTACCCCGCGCTGGGAAAATTCCGTCACGTGACTCAAGATCCGCGCCACAAGTTGGTTCGGCTGTCGCCTGGCGGTTGTAGCGTGCTTGTATTTGATTCTTTTTGTTGACGTCTATCATTTAATTTTTGTGTGAAAACAACAACAGTTATTTACTTTCGAGTTTTAATCTCAATAAACGATTTTTGTTATTGAAAATCTAAGCTGGTGTTGCTAACGTCAGCCAGCAGTGTGATAGGGAAGTGTCTGCGTGTGTTTGCAAGTATACCGGGCCCTTTCCTATAAGTCACATTGCATAAGTTTAACACTGGCTGGCGCCCTTCCTAGACCCTTTATAAGCAGCTACTGTTTTGTAAGGGAGGTATAGGGTTGTATACCCAGTGCAATCTAACAAGCCACATATTTTGACAATTTTTGAGCTCCATAAATGTTTGGCAAACATCATTGTCCATAGGGTTTTAAAGTGCAACCCCACTTTGTGACATATTTTGAGCTCCAGTACTCGACCAAGACTATTATTACCGAGAAGTTCTCAACTGAAATCATCCACACCATAATGGAGTAAGAGGACAAAATTGATATTAATAATTGTGACCCCGACACCCTACTTGTACTCCCTGGGGTAGGAAGGAAAACTGCAAAAGAAATTATCGGACTGAGGGAGCAGCCCGGGGAGTCACCCCTAGGAGGCTCGAGAGGATTAGAAATTTTAGACCCACGGCCGACTTTTTTGATATGGTCATCTTTGGGCCCAGGACAACAGGTGCCCAGGGGAGGGGATGATTGGGCGACGACAACGGCCCAGGACTGGGAAGAGGGAGAGCCCCCAGTGTCAGTCCCCGTCCCTGAACTACCCCACAGAGTAGATAGGCTAAGCCAAGCCTATGATAACAGTGAAAAAAAAACAATTCAGACAAAAGTTAGAAAACCAGGATGTGGGTGACGAACAACCCCACAGGGAGGCAAGGATGGCACGAAGGGTTAACCCCTCCCACTATCCATCCGATGATGATTTCCTGTCTGATGGCGATGACTGGCGCCCTCACAACACAAAGAGGGGAGAGGGGGAACGACGTCGCCACAGCGCGCAGGTTCGCGGAACAGCAGACGCGAATTTTTTGTCGAGAAGAAAAAATTACGGGTCCTTTAGGGAACCAGATGGCGACGACGGCGAGGAAATCATTTATCGTTCGGAGAGGCGAACCCGGCGAATGGACCAACCTTACTCCCGTGACTCGAACACGTACCGCACTCCACCACCACCCTATCCCCTGAGTCAGCGGAGGGACTCCCCAGGTAGGAAAACTCGCCAAAGACGTAGTAGGGCCAGGGAGAGTATGAGTAAAGAACAGCCCCGTCGGGCGATGGCGTGAGGCCCTCCTGTGACTAGAGGGAACCCGCGCTATGGCACGAAAGGGAGATGTTCCATAATCGATTCTGATTCATCCGACACAGACGAAGACGTCCTTCAACGTACCCACCGAGACCGAGAAGCCCCGCTCAAGCGGGTTACGCTAACAAAGACACTGACTTTCTCGGGAGAAAAGGGAAGAAAGTGGGGCGTTTTCTACACTAAATTCGACTCCTTTGCAAAAGCGCATGACTGGACCGAGGAAGAGCGGAAAAATTATTTGTGCTGGTGCTTCGAAGGTCTTGCGAGTGAGTACTATACCCTACTTATCGAGCGAGAGGGGGGAAAACATCAGTTACAAAGAGCTCATTAAGAAACTAGAGAAATGCTTCGGGTATCAAGAACTCCCCGAAGCAGCGCAACTGAACTTCCGGCAGTCCCATCAGGCGTCTGATGAGACCCTTGAAGAGTGGGCGGACTGTGTGCTGTCTTTGGCAACGCGGGCTTTCCCAGACTTCTCCGATCGTACTGACAAACAGGCTATCATGAAATTCTGTACCGGTTGCATTGACAGGGAGGCCGGAAGGGAAGCCGCAGTGCAGCAACCGTCATCGATGGATAAGGCCATCGACAAGGTTCGTGTACACCAGTACATAAACCTCGAAGTTTATGGCAAAAGGTCAACAAAGCGCGAGGTTCGCCGAGTTTCATCGGACCACGTCACCGACGATGAAAAATTCAATGTGCGTTATACCTCCAAAGACAAACCAAGGAGGTTGAACTCGCCTGACTACCATCGCGACACCTCGGAAAGGCGAAAACCCGACACCAGCCGAACTCCGACCAATGCTTTGCCTGCCTAGAGGAACGTATGACGAGGGTAGACGCCGAGGTCACTCAGATCAGCGCCCTCAATACGACCTTTGAGGCACTTACCAAACAGATGACCGAACTTGCACGCACAATGACACATTTGTCCAGACTGCGGAGTAGATCACCCTCGCCAGGGCGCGCGCAGTGTTTTGGCTGTGGCGAAGTGGGGCATTTCCGTAAAGACTGCCTCCAACGTAAGACGCCAACAACACAAGAAAAGAAAGTCACTTTCAGTGAAGGGTTAAACGAGGCTGGGTCAACCGAGAGGGCCTAGGCTTGACCCAAAACAACACCGCAGGCCTACCTGATACCACACCGCCTGTACCTCTGCCAATCTCACGTGAAGATAGGGGCCCGACTTCTCTGAACAATTTTGTGAGGAGAGCTGGGAGGACATAACCCTAACACGCACGAGTCAGGAGGTTCAGGTGCGAACAGAAAATGGGACTGAATCTCGGACTGACACCAGCCAACTTGACATAGGGGATGTATCCGATACCTCGACTTACGAGGAAACGGAAGTCCCAGAGATGCCTGTGGAGGAAATTCCGATGGAAGAGACCGTTCAGTATTTCTGGACAACTGCCCCAGAGGAGCCAACGTGGGACTTGGATTGCGACAATTTAGACCAGGACACGTCACCAGTTACAGCGACCAAAGTACCAGCTTACGAACCAAAAGCCAAAAAAAAGGACCCCACACCTATCACAATTTATCAACTTGTGTCAGGCTCTATGTATAGTGTACCTGTTTTAGTGGAGGGCCAAGAAATACAAGCAGTAGTTGACACAGCTGCCGAAGTAACCCTCATTTTGGACCGTCTTTACCACCGACTTGCGGACCGCCCTCCAGTCATAAAGGTTACGACTCTGCAGACAGCAGGCAGAGAAATGGGTATGAAAGCCTACGAGGTGGGACCAGTCTCAATCCAACTAGGTACCACCCAGTTCACCGAAAATGTGTATGTCGCACCAATAGGGGACGACATGCTTTTGGGCGCGGACTTCATGCAATCGAGACGGGTTGTGTTAGATATGCTCAACAACCGTCTAATGTTCGATGAGGAGACCGTACCCATGGCTTTTGGTCGTAAGGGAAATTTCGGTAGGGTAGCAAAGGTCACACTGCAGGGTAGAATAAATATACCCCCTAACTCAGTGGTTAGGGCCCCGTGCCACCTAAGTCAAACCCTTGGGGAGTATATGATCGAACCCATTTCGGAGTTACAGGTCATTATGCCCCAGACGGTACACGAAGGTGGCCAGCAACCCAAAGTGTATTTTGTCAACCCAACCGATGTACCGATAACCTTAAAGGGGGGCAAATCTGTTGCCACGGCAACTGAAATTGAGACAATAGGTACCCCTGAACTTGAAGAAAGTGTAACAGTACAGGAGGTGAAAGAGACAACCAGCAACTCTACACCAACAGCTAAAAGCAATGCAAGCTTGCCTGAACACCTGGAGGACTTGTTCAATGGGTCGTGTGTAAACCTAAGTCCAGGAGAAGCAAGCCAGTTGCAAGACCTCCTGATAGAGTACCAAGACGTGTTCGCGGCCAATGAATTCGACTTTGGCAACTTCACCGCCCTGAACCACACGATAAACACAGGGGACGCAAACCCGATCAAACAAAAGATGAGGCGAACTCCGCGATGCTTTGCGGCCGAGGAGCAGGCACATCTCAAGAAAATGTACGACACTAAGGTCATTCAACCATCAGTGTCTGAGTGGGCCTCCGCACCCGTACTTGTCCGAAAACGAGATGGGTCCGTTCGTTGGTGCGTGGACTATCGCACCCTCAACAACCTTACCACCAAAGACGTATTCCCGCTTCCCCTGATAGAAGACTGCATAGACACCTTGGCAGGACAAATGGTTCTCGAAGTTAGATGCCAACTCAGCATAATGGCAAGTTAGAGTCAACCCTGAAGACAGGAAGAAGACGGCGTTTGTTACCAAGTATGGGCTCTTTGAATTCACGAGGATGCCTTTTGGATTTTGCAACGCTCCCGCCACGTACTCGCGTGTAATGAACCTGGTATTGAGGGGTTTGACGTGGGAGGTAGTACTTGCCTTTCTCGACGACATCATGGTCCTGGGGACGTCCTTCGAACACCACTTACAGAACTTGCGAGATGTATTTCAGCGTATGAGGCAATACCAGCTGAAGCTGAAGCCCCGCAAGTGCGAATTATTCCAGACGAGAGTCACGTTCCTTGGTAGGAAGGTCACATACAACTGTGTTGCCCTAGAAGAGGAATCAATTCAGGAAATCCAAGACTGGCCCTTACCCACAAAGACAAGGGACGTGGAGAGCTTTCTAGGGTTGGCAAACTACCACCGAAGTTTTATTAAGAACTTCGCTGACCTAGCAGCTCCCCTCTATGCGATTACAGGAAAACGGGCATTCTGCTGGAAAGAAGAGCAGCAGGCCGCATTCGACGCAATCAAGGCCACACTGCTATCGACACCAGTCCTCGCCATGCCAAGTCCAAGACGGGGAAGAGAAAGTCATAGCATACGCCAATGTTAGTTTAACACCGGAACAGCGCAAGTATTGCACCACGAGGAAATAACTACTGGCCGTGGTGCGATTTACGCGACAGTTCCGACACTATCTGCTGGGAAAGCAGTTTCTCCTCCGGACAGACCACAACAGCTTGACGTGGTTGCCCGATGGCTGGAGGAACTAAGTCAGTACGACATGGAGGTGAGGCATCGACCCGGCCGGAGACACCTCAATGCAGACGCTCTGTCCAGAGTAGGCGAAGGGGCCACCTGCCTAAACTACCGACACGACGTCGCCCTGGACCGACTGCCCTATGGAGGATGTGCCTACTGCGAGAGGGCCCACACCAAGTGGGGACCCTTCATGGAGGACGTCGACTATGTCGTGCCATTGTCTCTGACCCTGACACCACAGCACTCTCAGACTCCGACGCGATGCCAACCAATGGTCCGGATATGACGCTATTAGCAGACCCGGATACAGAGACTGGCCCTGATGGAAGGAACAAGGACAGCGCGAGTCTAGAGGACACTGAAGCCATGACAAGTGTCGAAGAAACGCTGTCACCACGCCAAGGGGAGCAATTTGATGAGTGCCCCACCTGGCCATGGGACCCTGGTGGAACATCATGGGATGGCGAATACAATTACACGGAGGACCCCATGGTGATGACAGCTTTCCATACTCATGCTGATATCAAGCATAGATGGGACAGCAACCATGCAACCTTGAAAGTCTACGTAGTGACCCGCAGCAGTGACAAACTCGAGGGCATGGCAATTCCTATGGGCACCACAAATGACATCAAGGAAGCACAACAGAAAGACTCTGAGTTACAGTATGTGTACGAGTGGGCGGACAGTGGAACTGAACCCAGTGAGGGTGAGCTGAAGCTGTCGAGCCCCGCAGTTAAGCACTACTGGATCAATAGGGAGATGTTCTTCATCACAGAAGGTGTACTGTGGAGGGAAGAAAATGAGGAAGGGGGAAAACAACTTGTTATCCCGGCCTCAATGAAATCAGAGGTCATAGACCTGAACCATCCCATCCCCTCAGCAGGACACCAGGGTATGTAAAAAACACTCTCCAAAATTAAACTGAGGTACTACTGGCACAGAATGTCGGACGGTGTAAGAAATTTCATAGCCGGCTGCCCGAAGTGTAACAAGAACAAGAAGCCTCGACAGTACTCAAAGTTCGAAATGGTCAAATTCCATGCCGGATCTCCAATGGAATGGGTGCACCTTGACTTTTTGGGGCCTTTGCCAAAGACTAAAAATGGGAACGAAGACATTCTGATGATGGTAGACCAGTTCACCAAGTGGGTGGAATGTATACCGCTCCCATCTCAGGAGGCAGAGGTCACAGCCCAGGCGGCAGTCAACGAGTTCTTCGCCCTTTTCGGATGTCCGTTTGAAGTGTTCACTGACCAAGGGAGGAACTTCGAGAGCCAGCTTTTCACGGCGGTCTGTGATCTCTTACACATTCACAATCCTAGAACCACGCCATATCGGCTGTCAGCGAACGGACAAGTCGAACGTTATAACCGTACACTGATGAATGCGGTTAGATGCTACATTGGAAATTCGCAGAATGATTAGGATATCAACCTACCCCAAATTGCAGCAGCCATGCGAGCATCTGTGAACCGCAGTACAGGGTATACGGCCAACCGACTGATGCTCGGGAGGGAAGTAAATCCGCCCTCAGAGCTGATGTATAGCCAACCATGTGCCAGTTCAACCGAAGACTTAGGGCAATATGTACAGAACCTGGAACAGACACCTTGTTCTTTCTGGTTCCTTTCAGTGTCGGTCAATACACTAAACTATACCACAGAATTGACTGACCTTGCCCGATGTACTGGAGAGGCACTCGTGCCTGAGAGGGGACTTACAGGCCCCAGAGGGTACGTGTTCTGAAGATCAACCAGTACACAACCACCCATCCAAAGGGGGAGCTACCTCGGTGACGCCCCTGGTGACGGGAGCAACATCAGTTGGAAATATTCTGACTGGGAAGACCAAGAAGAAAGACAACCCATCAAGAAGGGGGAGCTACCTCAGTAACACCCTCAGTGACGGGAGCAGCACCGGTTGGAAATATTCTAACGGGGAAGACGCGTTCCCCGCCTATTTGATAAAACAGGGAGGAGTGTAGTGTGAATGGGTGTGCCCCCAACGGCCCCTGCAGGTCGCCAAGGGGTACAGCAGCCCCCCTGCAAAGCTGGCCACGAGATCACTCCAGAACGCACTAGAACCCTGACTGAACCTCATCGTAACGACGTAGCTCTGAGCACACCGCATCTATCTATCTATAATATATCTAGGTTTACTAGACTCATCGGAGCAAGACACAACTGTCTGAACAGACGTACCATTCCTGTTCTGGAGAGTACATCTTGCTCTACGGTGAGTGTATTATAACTCGGCGATCACAACAGTACCAAATTGCTTCCAAGACAACAAATAGGTCAAATTGTCAGTCAGGAAACCTTTATTTGACAAATCCATAGACGATTAACAGCCGAGCACATTGCAAGCAGACAAAACGATGTCGATATTAATACCGGTGCTGCGCATATCGCATTCGACATAGATGACACAACCATATATAAGGGGAGAACCATTTGATTTCTGGGGGGGGATATGGAGGATTTTGAGAAAAAAAAAATTGTCACCAGGTGAGAGAGAAGAAAAAAAAAATTGATCCTGTCATGGC
>LD350630.1:73528-84888 GCA_001465055.1 Ptychodera flava
ATAATTTGAAATGTTAGCAAAATTAATTCTAGACTACATAAAATTAATTACAGCAAAGATAAGCAAAAATAATTAATTGGAACACATAAAATTAATTCGGTATGGCTACACAAAATTAATTAAAGCATATAAAAATTAATTAAAAGAAAGATACAATTAATTCGAGGTGCTAGTAAATTAATTCCAATCCACATAAAATTAATTCTAACATACTAAAATTTATAAAACATAATTTTGACCAGAACGGGCCCCCATACTGACACATAGCTTTCAATATTTCGGCCAATGGTTTCACCGTTTAACATTTGAACGCCAGTTTACAAGCGATAGAAGTTAGGTCTGCCACTCTACCCATTGTCAATAATGAAACAACGTCATAATATGGCTTTATGAACGTCGCCGACCGCATGCATCAGTCACAGCACTAGAACGGAATAGTTATATAAATAAATAAATGATAAATAAAATAAATAAATAAAATAATAAATACACCCCACAGTGCTACAAGGTCAACTTTTGGCAAGAATATGAGCTACAGTAAAAAGCAAGCGATGGGCAAAGCAAGTCTGCCCAGTCAACGCAGTTTTGATTGCTATTGTTTGTGTACGTACGTACACATGTGACGATTCGAAAGTTTTGGCACGAATGACCCCATGACCTCTGTAATATTTCCCATAATGCAATGTAAACATGTCCGCTGCTTGGAAGTGTGAATTCGTGTATGCCTGGGTATTATAGATTCTATAGTTCTTTTACCGAATCCATGATGCAGTGTTCGCCATGGTTTACAAAGGGTACGTTACGCAATGAACTCTTTAGCCGTAGGGTACACGCAGGATACGTTACTCATAGAACTCTATGGCAGATTACACCCTGACCTATATTTTCGCCGCTGATGGTTAGATGATACACAGGGCATTATTTGGTATTGCAAATTTGTGTCATTCTTCTATAACAATGCATTGTACAAAACAAATCAGCATGTTTTCGCTGTTTTGAGCTTATATACGGTGTTTGAGAAAGTCACTGCAATGCATTGTGGGATAACCGGGAAAAGGTCTATTGTTTGGCTGTAATGCTAGAATTTTCACCAGTTTCAGAAGTTCCTTACTGATAATTCGATTGGTTTGACTCTACGCTAGCTGTGCTAAGGTAAAGTATACCAAGTGTACAGCACCATTACAATGAAAAACATTTCATTGATCAAGCTGACAAGGGTAACGCTTCATCACCTTCATTTCATTATTTTAGCCGTCACTAATGCGAGAATAAGGGATCGAGGGCTGCCGTTAAACGATTCTTTGAAGTCCATCCGAAGTGTAGACGAAGACGAAATGGGCAGCTACTCAGGCCGACTGTTATACAGGCATTCCTATCGACCTAACCGACCAACGGCTGCTATGGTTAACGGAATCACGACCTACCATCGGCCTATCTTAGGTAAGTCAGCATAAGTGGAGAAAAGACGCAGTCTTACAATTCGTTGAAATTATTGATGCATCGTATCATTTAGTGATATTATGGTTCTAGGTATTTACGTAACAAACCCTGTAAAATTCGAAATCATCAAAATGATGATGATATTCATGATGATGATGACGACGACATTGGGGTTGGTGATTGTGGTCATCTAAATATAAACGTGGCACTCTTGGCTCAATAGAATGAATGTCTGCGAGATTTAACCAGATGTGAACTGAATGTGCTCACGTGTTTTACAACATGTTCATTAATAGTAGTGCGCTTCTCAGAACAATAGGATATCTGTTATATCACTATATGTAGCAGGTTTCATCAACTTTCACACTGTACTCTCAGAGTTAAATCACTAATTACAAAACATACTTTAATATGCAAATGACCTATGTATTAACTTGACACAGCTCAATGCTTCATGGGACAATTAGATATCTCTCAGACCAATATATGTAGCACGTTTTATCAAATTTACGGTAATACTGTAATTTTGGAGTGATATCACTAATTACAAAGTTCATTAAATATGCAAATAAACCCTTAATTAACTTGACACTGCTCAATGTTTCATAGCACAATCAGATATTTATGAGATCAATATCTGTAGTAGGTTTCACCAAATTTTGTGCCGTAATTTTAGAGTTATATTCCTAATTACAAAGTTCATTAAATATGTAAATGAACCCTTAATTAACTTCATACTACTAGGTGTTTTACAATACAGTCAGATATCTGTCGGATCAGTATCTGCGGCAGATTGCATCAAATTTGGTGCATTTATTTTGGAGTTATATGACTAATTACAAAACTTCATAAAATATGCAAATGAGATATTTATAAACTATTGATTTTCAAGAAGCAACAGGCCAATATTGCTGCTCGCAAAAGTAGATCGAGTTATACTCGTAGCAGTAACATTTCCGAACAACTTTCCTCCAAGATACAAGTTAACATCAAGGTGAAGACATGGGCATTGGAATACAAATGTGGCAGGCACGCATTGGCGTGTTTTCACATCCCAGATCTTGGAGGTGCATGGACGTACATGGAGAGCGTGAGACAAAGCGTGCTTTACGAGCACCTGTACTGGACATTCTTTGCAGAGCATTGGTGTCAACGTTCGTCATAGAAGTGGTGTTCCTGTTGTGCTATGGAAACAAGATTTAAATGAGACTTCCTTCGAAGATACGATTGTATGCATTGAAACTGTAAGTTTCGTTTTGTTAGACCAGCGTTCCGTCTCTTGTTCGTCAATTTGTTCCATCTTGTCTGATGGCCCACATATGCAAAATGTCGCCCACGTACACATACCACATTTGCTAGCCATGTGTGGTGACGTTGAACTCAATCCCGGTCCACGCTCAAACGCCACTGCAACCCTTGGAGGCCAATCGGAATGTACAAGTCAACGTGAACTTCGATCACACACTAACACAGTCGGTGTCTCAAGTGACTCTGATGTTGCAGGTGAAAGTAGTTTGAATTTGAATGATGTTATTCGTGAAATCCGGGATCTAAAAAGTGAACTAAAAACGTAAATCGACGAATCCATAAGCAACGTCCATGAACGTCTGAATGAATTGAAGGATGAAGTAACAAGTGTAAAGAACGAGTTAAAGCAAAGATACCAGGACTCTATAAGGAGAACAGAAAGTTGAATGTTAGCATAAGTGCTATATCAAAAGAATTCGACGATATGAAAGGTCGTATGAAGCGTGACAATCTAATATTCTACGACATTGACAATCCAGGAATGAAACATGGGGAGAATCAGAAAATAAAGTCAACGAATTTATATCAGAGAAGCTGGATCTCGATGGCGATAGTTACGAATTCGATAGAGTTAATCGCTTGACTAACGCGAGATCACATCGTCAGCATATAATTGCAAAGTTTGCAAGCTTCAAGCAAAGGGATCAGGTGTTACATCGAGCAAGAGTTGCATTGAAGAACACGGGCTTCAGAATTTCAGAAGATTTTTCGCCGAAGGTACGTGAAGCCAGAAAGAAATAGGGTCCATTTCTCAAGAAAGCAAGAGAAGAAGGAGAGCGCGCTTTTTTAAGCAATGACAAGTTGAAAATCGACGGGACTGTATATATTATTGATGAGTCACACAACAATATCTGCGCTCTTGGAAGTAGTCGACGCTTGGGATTAGGCCAACGCCATTTTACTCATGTCACAGACACTGATTCAGAAAAAGTAACTGGAGATGCGAAAAAAGATACAGTCACTGGCTTTATTTCTTGGAACATCAATGGTTTATCAACAAAGTTTTTAGACAAAGAGTTTATATCATATATTATTGATTTTGATATTGTTTGTTTCACAGAAACGTGGGCTCGAAATTCTTCTCAGTTTGACCTCTCAAACTACCGCTCGATTACCTTGGCCAGACAAAAACGAACGCAGCTGGGAAGATATTCGGGCCGGATTTCTCTTTTTGTTACGAATGCAATTTGTGAAAGTGTTAAACAGCTGTTTGGAGTTACAAATGATCATTTATGGGTCAAAGTGTGTTTCAATAGTAATTACGTAATTGATTCTTTATTGATTTTTATTGTCTATTTGTCTATTTGTCGTCCCCGTATGCAAAGCAGGAATTATTCCTAGTTTTAGAGGATGAGTTTGCCAAATACTCAGCTATGTATAAAGATTGTCCTGTAATTGTCTGTGGGGATTTCAATGCCCGCACTGGTTGTCTGCAAGATGATGTGGAAAGTAGTTACAAATTTTTACCAGTTGATGTCTGTGACTTTGATTCAGTTTTACCGACACTCGAGTCACGTGATGTATATGTAAATGACTATGGTAAACGATTACTTGATTTGTGTAAAAGTACAAGTTTAAAATAATGAATGGCAGATACTTCAAAGATCATGGAAGCGGGGATTATACTTACATTATGAATACTGGTGGAAGTGTGATAGATCATCTCTTGTTACATAGCAATGACGTTTATCTTTTATCAGATATGTATGTCGACACAAGAACAGAATCTAACCATCTGCCTTTGGTTTTTAAACTTAATTTGTCGCCTCATATCAAACTAAATTCCTCTTTACCAAATGCAGGATATCACACAATTAATACTCCTTTCAGCTGTAACTGGGATAACAGATTTCTTGAGAATGTTAATAATTTTTGGGTCGATGCTTCTCAAGGTTCCAGGGCTACCGAAATTAATCTGCTTATTGCTGAAGGCGAGATTGATAAAGCCACTACTGTTTTGAACGACTTAATTTATAAGTCACTACATCATATGAAAAAAGAATAACGATAAAACAACACTACAATAGAAATACTTGGAGGGACAAAGAATGTGATGAACTCAAATCTGAAGTAAAACATGCTCTCAAAACACATAAGCGTATCCCTACTTCTACGTCATATGAAGAGTTCAAAGCTCTCCAACGTATTTATCGCAACAGTTTGAAGCGAAAAAAGAAAGAGCACGATCTACAGAAACAAAAACGTCTTACCAAACCTGCCATGGACTCAGATTTTAGGCGTTTTTTGGTCTATGTTACGACCATTTACCCCAGGCGCTTCGGATACAATTTCACCGAAAGTGTGGTTTGACTATTTTGCTAATTTATTTAACACCCCAGGGAATATTGATGAGGATTGTAATGATTTTTATACGGAAGTTCAAGACTTTGTTGACTCTGCATTTTCTTTACATAACGCTGTAAATGTTGATGTATCCGATGATACTATTACTGGCATTGATGTTCTAGATTGAGAAATAACATCCGTTGAAATTGATTCGTCAATAAGTAAGCTCAAAGTTGGCAAAGCTGCAGGTATTGACGGCATTCCAGTTGAATTTGTCAAGTTAAGTTGCCAAGATCAATTTTGTTAAACCTGTTTAATGGTATTCTCAACTGTGGTTGTTTTCCCTCTGAGTGGGTAAAGGGAATGATAGTCTCTCTTTTCAAGAAGGGGCTACAGAAGATGTTGGAAATGACAGAGGCATTACTTTACTCCTTATTATTAGCAAGATATTTTGTAACATTATGTTCAACCGTTTGTCCAGTTTTATTGAAATTAATTGTCCCATTTCCGAAGCTCGGTCTGGATTTAGAAAGAATCACAGTACTATAGATAACATTTTTATTCTTGACACCATCATCTGGAAATATATTTCAAAACACAAATGTCGTTTATATTGCGCATTTATTGATTTCGAAAAGGCATTTGATAGAATAGACCATAGCTCCTTGTTTTATAAACTTTTGAAATTAGGTACTAATGGCAGAATGCTGAAAGTCTTAAAATCCATGTTTAATACTGTGAAATAGTGTGTAAGGACTCCCCATGGAATTACTGATTTTTTTCAATTGTACCTTTGGCGTGCAGCAAGGCTCTGTTGAATCTCCTCTTTTGTTCAACCTTTTTATTGACGATATTGGTGAAATTCTTAGGAGCGGGTTATTTTGTGGAGTATATGTGGGTGTCTTAAAACTTTTTTATATATCATTTGCAGATGATTTGTCTATCATTGGTAATTCAGTAATTGGTCTACAAAGACAGCTGGATAAAATTTCATTGTATTGTAAAAAGTGGAAACTGAAAGTCAATGTACGTAAAACTAAAGTTGTTGTTTTTCGAAATGGTGGCAAACTGAAATAGTATGAACAATGGAACCTCATTGGGTATGTTTAGAGACTGTTTCTTACTTTAATTATCTTGGATTAACTCTACCATGCTCGGGAGTTTCGACATGTGCTCAAGAAAACTTGGCGAAACAAGGAAAGAGAGCTGCATTTAATGTTAAAAAATGTTTAAGCCAGTTGTGTAATGTCGATGTCGATGCTGGTTTACGGATTTTCGATTGTAAAATTGTCTCAATTTCTTATGTATGGATGTAAAGTATAGGGTTTTCACGAAGGTAACGATGTAGAAAGGGTTCACGTAGCATTCTGTAAATACATATTACAAGTCAGCCACACACCATGTAACGTTGCCGTCCTTGGTGAACTGGGACGTCATTCCCTAAGAACACTGAGATTTCCACATATTATAAAATATTGGTTGAAGACACTACATTGTGATAGTAATAGATTCATCAGACAGTGTTACAATTATCAATTTGAAATGGCCGGCCGAGAAGGGCTACAATTGCTGGGCAAAGAAAGTTAAAGATCTACTGTTCTCTTTTGGTTCTGGTATTGTATGGCGACTGCAAAATGCGGGAAATGAGTCTGTCTTTCTTTCTGCCTTTAAACGAAGATGTTTTGATAGTGGATCTCAAAAATGGGAAATGGATCTAGGAACTTTTCCCAAGTTTGATTCATATCGCTTATTCACATATAATTTGATTACTTACGTGTTGTAAAAATTAATATTTTTCGAACAGCCCTCTGTAGGTTTAGGCTATCAAATCATAACCTACGTGGAGAAAGTGGGAGAGCTGAGAATTTATTAAGAGAAAATAGAATCTGTCAGATGTGCCATTTAAACTGAATTTCAATTCTGTTTAATTTGTCCGTTGTACAATGATTTAAGAAGAAAATTTCTTTCTCCATTCCTTTGGGAATTTCCTTCCCAGATAAAATTTTCAAGTCTACTAGAGAGCAAAAATCCGTCTACTTTGATAAATCTAGCTTAGTGCATTTTTTATGCTTCTAGATTAAGTGAAGAAACATCTCGTAGTGTCCAATAATGCTTTATTGCTTCAATACTAAAAAAAACATGCATTGTTTGAAATTCATTGCGCCCAATGTGTCTGTATCAATTTTTCTTTTTCATGTATTGTATAAAAGGCCGGCGGCCTAAATTTCTGAATAAAACATGCTATCACTGCAGTTATTTCGGAGTTATATGACTAATTACAAAACTTCATAAATATGCAAATGAGCTATTAATAAACTTGACACTGCCCAATGCTTCTTAGAACAATTAGATATATATCATATCTATATTTTTTGCATGTATCATAAAATTTGGTGTAGGAATTTCGGAGTAATATCAATAATAACAAAAGTTCAATAATATGCAAATGAGCAGAAAATTGACTAGACACTCACAGTATCATCATAATGTTCTGAGATTGTCAACTGTCAAAAGTTTCACGAAATTTTGTGCAGTATTTCTTGATATATGTCGACACTGCCATTACCTTCTCCATAGGAAACCATTATATGAAAAAAAATGATATTTCATAACTTCATTAATATGCAAGCCATACTGACCAAAATCTAATCAGTACTTACCATTTACATAGGGTATTTGTCTATCAAATCTGACTTGAATCCGTTCAGGCGTTTTTGAGTTATCATGTAAACAGACTGACAGACAGACAGACACTGACACACACACACAGATAGACAGACATCTATATCACATTAGCTCACGTGTGTGAACACCAAAGCATAGGCCATAGAGAAATGATGCATCGTTGAGAATTCAGGCTCTTTTCAAACATGTCGAAACCATCTGGCACATATCTTATTTGCATATCGGTTGAATTTATCCAAATTTAGCGCGTCTCACTTGTACATTGGCGGCTCTGACAATCGTGTCAGCAAACTTAAAGCATTCTCCTGTATGTTGCAAACACGAGAATGTAATCTTAAGTTCAATATCCTCCCCCCCCAAAAAAAAAAAGAAAACAACCAAAAGTAAAAACAAAAAAATTAAATCCCCCTCAAAAATTAGAGGGTGAATAGTCCCCTTCAAGTGTAGCATGCTCATTTGTTTATCGGACTTTAAAAAAAATAAAATCATGTAGTTTAAAATTTGCAATGAGGCAGGGAATGACCAGATTTTCTCGGGACTAATAATTTCCGAAAAGGGCCGTTCTCATGGACTACCACATAAGTAATTTAATTTCGAACCATGGTTAATAAAAGCGATCTACATATTCGTACCCATCGATACGTATGTAAGACATTCAATAAACGTCCCCAATAAGTGATTTGGGCGTTTAGCAAAGTTTTTTTTCAATACATAGATCTATAACATGGTTTTGTGTTGACACAAGCCGTCTCGTCGATGATACTGAACCACAGAACATGGCTATTGTAGTGTTCAAGTATGATCTAGCCTTATACTTTATGTGATTGTCATATGTTTGACGTAATGCTACATACGGGTCATTAGAATAAAGTGTGATATCGAGGCTGAAGAATATCACGAGGGGATAAGACATGCCGTACTCAATGTCTGAGTAGTCAGTTATTTCTCTTATTTACCAACCCACTATTCTATATTGGCGACGACGATGGGATGACATGGAAAGTCTACCATCAATGCCAGTATTCCCTGTTCATTCAGACCCAACGACCACAAGCACCAGATGGAAGAATTATCTGAGTCTGGTGGAAAACGCGTTCGTCGCATTCAATATTACTGATGACAAGCGACAACGTGCATTGCTACTGCACTGGGCAGGTGAGGAACATTCCGAAATCTTTGATACATTACCAGAAACTGGAACTGATTTTGAAACAGCAAAATCAAAGCTCACATCATATTTTTCGCCGAAAAAGAACATAGAAAATGAGCGATTTGTCTTCAGAGACACGATGCAAAACAGTGGCGAATCGATTGATGCGTATCATACTCGTCTGCAACGTCTTGCAAATACATGTGACTTCACAAATAAGGACCAAGAGGTCAAGTCGCAAATAATACGAGGGTGTACTTCAGCTCGCCTAAGACGTCGTGCCCTTAGGGAGGAGACGACACTTGAAAATTTACTTAGTATAGCTCCTTCATGTGAAGTGTCAGAAGTTCAAGCTTGTGGGATGGAAGAGAAATCAACAAAAAATACTGTCACCGACACAGCCACGGTAAACGCAGTAAGAAAACAGCGCCATCAACGGTCAAAACCGAATAAACAAAAGCAAGTGCAAACGCCACCAATGAGGTCGTCAACTTGCTATAACTGTGGAGGAAGATATCCACATGAATCGGTCTGCCCGGCAAAAGGCAAGTCATGCAGGAAATGTGGTAAAGTTAACCATTTTTCCAGATGCTGCCGTTCAAAGGGTAAAACAAAGAAGTCAGACAAAGGGGAAAATGTCAAACCTGTATACACACAAGTGGAGAGTTCAGAAGATGAATACTGCTTCACTGTACAACAGACAAATGGCAATAGACCTGGAGTAATGATACACATAGGAGAAACAGAAGTAGCGTCTCTGATTGATACAGGGTCTACTGTAAACATTATGAGTATGGATACATACAATACCCTGAACAATAAGCCCGAGTTACAGAAAGACAACAGCAGCAATGTCTATGCCTACTGCAGCAGCAAACTGTTGAACATATTGGTCCTTTCCAAGCTAAAATAAAGTACAAACTTCATGACACTGAGGCTAAGTTTCTCGTTACTGACAAGCCAGCAGATACGCTACTGGATTACGATACAGCATCGAAACTAGGCTTGGTTTACATTGCAAACCAAATATCACCGGGCACTTCACGCTGTGATCGAATTGTAGCTGAGTACGAAGATAGGTTTCATGGCATTGGTAAGCTGAAAGATGTACAATGCAAACTACACGAAGACAAAACAGTTAACCTGCAGTACAACCACACCGGAGAGTCCCATTCCATGTTCGTAAGAAAACTGAACAAGAATTGGAAAAACTACTGAAACTGGACATCATCGAGCGTGTTGGGGATGAACCAACCCCGTGGGTGTCACCAAGAACAGTGGTTGAGAAACCAAACAAACCAGAAGAGATCAGAATTTGCGTCGATATGCGCGCACCGAATAAGGCCATACAGAGGGAACGTCACATCACACCTACCTTAGACGATGTAATTGCTGACCTGAATGGGGCAACTGTATTTTCCAAGCTTCATTTGAACGCAGGCTATCACCAGATTGAGTTAGCACCAGAGTCTCGTCACTTGACTGTATTTTCAACACACAAAGGACTATACAGATACAAGAGATTGAATTTTGGGGTATGCTCAGCAGTGGAGAAATTCCAGAATATTATAAGCTTGACACTTCAGGGCCTGAATGGTGTGGTCAACATAAGTGATGACATCATGGTCTATGGTCAAGGTCAAGATAACCACGATACTAACCTGGAAGCATGTATGAAGCGAATACGTGAGAGAAACTTAACACTGAATCGACAGAAATGTAAGTTCAGCAAGAGCATTGTAGTGTTCTATGGCCATGTATTCGGAGGTGGAGTAGTGTCTCCAGATCCAAAGAAGGTTGAAGCACTGAAAGAAGCATCAGAACCACAGAGTGTAGCAGAAGTAAAGAGCCTACTTGGCATGGCCAACTACTGTGGGAGATTCATTCCAAATTTGGCAACTATATCAGAACCATTGCGTGAACTGACAAAGAAAGATACGCCTTTGCAATGGGGCAAACGCCAACAACAAGCACTCAAACAGATCAAAGAAGAGATCACAAGCAACTGTGAGATGGCATATTTTGATCCACAGAAATGCACAGAGCTACTGGTAGATGCTAGTCCCGTTGGACTTGGTGTAATCCTGACTCAACGGGATGGTAAGGGTGATGTTTCGGTAATCGCACTTGCAAGCCGATCACTGACAGAGGTAGAACAGCGCTACTCACAAATGGAATGTGAAGCTCTAGCAATAACATGGGGATTTCTTCATTTCCACCTATACCTGTATGGGCATAGCTTCAATGTCATATCAGATCACATGCCGCTGGTACCACTATTTAATACACCAACTGCAAAGCCACCAGCCAGAATAGAGCGTTGGATTCTCAAGTTGCAACAGTACAACTTCAAGGTGATATACCACCCTGGTAAATTCAATCCCGCAGACTACATGTCTCGCCATCCGTTATCATATACCAGACCCAGCAGTAGAGAAGACGGGTTGCAGAAGAGCACATCAATGTTGTAGTACAGCACGCTACACCTAAA
>LD350630.1:131445-144594 GCA_001465055.1 Ptychodera flava
CCTTAGGGTATTTGGTTGACATTCTGCTTAATTTGAAATTTGTATGAACTTGTCAGCTCCAAAGTTTTCTGAAAAATGGTCACTCTGACGTTCACTGATCATCGCCAGTCTGAATCAGGCTTGTTGAAAAAATTACTCACTATTGCTAGTTGATTTGAATTTGTAAGGTTTTTGGAGTTGTCATGAGCATGAAACTGACTCAAACGATTTATAAAATGCTGTTGTATTTGAAAACTTTTTTTTCAGCCATAATGGACAGCAAGGGTGGTGATAGTCACAAGTTAGTGCTACATGTATATGTGTCTCAATCTGCAATGAAACTCTGGGTTAGAAAACCATGTTGATAAAAAAGATTTACAACTTCTACACCCAAACCTTTGTAGTCAGAATGTGACACAGCTGATTGTTACCATGTTTGCGGTCTGATAATCATCCAAAAAGCCTCCACAAGCTCACAATTCAATCACATCAGAACACTTTTTGTGTTCATCTATTGACCAATGTATGCATCCATACTGCATGGTTGACTAGCAGTGATAAAGATAACAGGGTAATTGAAGAGTACCGACTTTCACAAAGCAACCTTTTTATCAGTCAAGTGGCACATCATAAAAATATTGCATGCCAAATATGGAACCTCAGTGTTCTCATCACTGACAAAAAAGCCACCTGCCCTGGAATATCCATACCACATCCAGGCATAAACTATTTTTCCATGAATAAAGATCCAGCCAACCACTACAAACAAAAGGATTTATCTGGAGTCAAGCTCTTGAAGTGGTATAGTTTCAAGATGATGTGTCCAAAGTATTTGTGAAAGAAAAAAACTAAGAGTAAATTTTCTGTACAATGCGCCTCAGTGACAGATGTTTGGACTCAAATTTTTTTCCAATACTTTTCTGGTCTGCCACTTGAGTGGATTCATTTTGATTCCTACATGTATGGAGTAAAAGTTTTCAGTGTCTTTGTGTTTTTTCTGTGAAAATCAGAAATTTGATTTTTTTTCCCATAAGGTCAGCACAGGGTACACTAGACAATGGTCATTTTGAATTTTTAAAATCAGAAAATATTAGGCAATTTTTGCTCTTCATCCCAAACTTTGCACAGTGACCCCTGAATTTTCACTATTGATCATGAAAGACACCGGTTAAAAGGTTCCTTGTGGAATCTGCCACCTAAAATTTCTAACTTTCTATTTAAAAACACAATCATCCTCTAACGAAGGCTTTTCTCCGGTCAAAACAGAAAGCTTGCATTAACAAAGAATTCCACATTGAATGTACCACTTGATAAGAAGTGTAAAAATTACTGCTCCAAAAATATTTTAGTATCCCAAATTTTGTCTTCTTGTTTTGTGTGTAGTTACGCATACATGTAAGGGCAGTCACCTACATTTACTTTGATGCAAAAATTCAATGTTCTCAGTTTGTGAAAATGTCTTCTTTAACTTTGACTCTGTACTCTGCAATGAATTCTTTTACTTACGTTGTACAATCTGTTTATGTTTGTCAAAACTTCAAGTACTTTTCTGAGTTTGCTATTCAGTATTGGCGATGCATTGAATGGCCACAGAGCTACAATTTTCTGCAATGTCAAAGTTGTCATGGTGGAGAATCAGAGAGTTGCTATCCTTGATCTGAAAATCTACAATGTTTGCATGGTAAATGCATTTTTTCCCACAATTTACCCTTACTGTAAAATAAAACAGTTCATCTCTCATTTTTGTAAGTTTACTATTAAACTTTACAACACACAAATGTAACAACGAGTGCTGTCACCATTCCAAACAACCAAAGGTACATGTATCATTCTTCAGACAAAGTGATACAGATATCGGTACATGCACGTACCTTTAGAGACACAATGATGCAAACAGACTGATTATACAGTTCTATTTAGCAAACAAACATATCAGACACTAGGTATCATTTATTACAGGAACAAAACTTTGTGTCAAAACCACCTACACATTTTTTTGACAGACTGGTCTTCTCAGAAATAATTTTGTTGGAGAAACTGACACCAGGTGGTACAAACACGTTATCTGATAATCTTGTCAAACAGCTGTTTGCGTCCACCAGTCCACCAACGCAGGCCGAATCGAGCAACAAACACTTCTGAAAACCATGGTTGGTGATTTTTTATTCCCAAACTGCAGGTCTGAATCCCACAGTGGGTGAGAAATGTACGGTGTCTGTCTGCTGGCGCAGCATACCATATTTAGTTTTTGGTTGGCAGGATGCAGAAGCTGAGTCCCCTTATCCATGTACTACCGGTACTAACCGGTAGATATGATCTAAGCCCACACTCTACATATAGTGAAGGCTTACTGTTTAAATATGTATCACCATCACTCAAATCAACTACCTGAAACTTAAAAGGTGCCATTTTCATTACATTATTATTTTCAATACATTTCATTTCATATGGTTTACCAACTGTTCTTTAATACTCACACACTAAATTTCCCTTTGCTTGTGTTTGTGTTCTTTTGAATTTTTGAAATCAGCTGAAACAATTTTCTTTTCTGTTTACTTTATTTGGGGCTATGCCTTTCCCTGAAAGTATTTGCTGATTGTTACTTCTTATACTTATCAAGTGCTGTTATATAATTCAAGGTTTGTAAGCCAGGAAAGGATGGTACTTTCACTTCCTTTTTCTTCCTGAAGAATTACTAGTATTACATGCTCAACAAGAAGAGAACTTGTTTTCTGCAGTCTATCATAAGATTTTGGAAATGAATTTGTTATATTCATGAATTACATACATTGAAAGAATTCACATGCTAAAAACGACAATCCAAAAGGCTTGGCACAACGTACATGTATATTCATATTCATCTGAATATTCTTGGAACTTTGCTTAGGTAAGGAAATGATGAATAATATTTTCATGTTTCAAACAGACAGCTGCAAGTGGTATTTGGGAAAACAAATTCTGATTATTTTGTTTAATTACCTTGGTCATTCGTTTAACTATCTTTACAGTGTGTCAGATTTTCCATTAGTTTTTGGAAGATTAGAAATATATGCATATTTTTGGAAAACAAAATAAAAGTTGTCATCTCAAATATTTTCATGAAAACTCATTACATTAACCTTAGAAAATTCTGTCTAAAATTGTATGCCAAAGTGCTTAAATCAGATACGTCATAAAGTCTTGTTTTCCAGTTTGAAAATATGTCTACTGTTTTTGAATAAAAACTCTGCAACATTATACCAGTATATTCATCTGTAATCTTGATGTAATTATGTCATCATATTTTCGTTATTAAGAAATGGTGGCACTTAACTCTCTCTATTCAAAAAAAAAAGACATTTGACAAAACGATGGAAAAAAAGAACTTGAAAATTCTGTGATTTTTATGTAATCAGGCAACATATACCACATAATGTTTGGGGCACCATATTGTACATTATATGGAATACACTTGTAAGAGGCTGTTTAGAGAACGTCAGATGAAAATGAACAGTCTTTTCAGTTCTGAAAATGGATCAATGACAATGACACTGCATAGGAGAATGAGAAGGACTAGATTTACATAAATGTCTGACATATTTTCAAACATTCACTGAAGCCTGACTCTTAAAAAAAATTCCATTGTCTCAGTTGTGAAAATCGACTTCTTCATGTCAGCCAAGACGAAGTAAAACAATTCACACCTACTGTGTTCTAATTTGACGGAAAAGTAATAAAAGTTCTGAGGAAAATCAATGAGGATAAAGAGATTCAATAAGTGTGGGGAAAAAGCCAGGTACTTTCACAAGGGAATCAACACCATGTGGGAAACCGCCACCTAATATAGACCCATAACATGAAGTCAGTACAGCTTGTCAATTATTACCACTTGTGAGCTCCCTGCAATCACTTATTTACCAGTGGAGATATCCTGATCATTGATTTCAATAGCAGTCATGATTTGACAAAGATTTTCCTGCGTCTTCACCTAAAAACTAGACAACGCCTTTCCAGGGGGTTTCCAGCAGTGAATGCCCTGGAATAGAAACAGTTCAATAACACACACCCGGTGTCGATCCCTTTTTTCCTCACTCAAATCCAGACCTCAATCACGGAAACACAGAAGAAACGCTTTTACCTTCACCAAGAAACGGTACTGCGTAGTCCTCGAGTGAGAAATCCATGTTTGGGTGAGCCATTTACGGCTGTTTCTGATTCAAAATTTCCAGAAATTTCCAATTTTCACTGTGGGTTTGACGCTGAAACAATATGCTTAAGGCTTTTATATTGGTTGGGAGAGATAAAATGTTTGCCACTGTACACCTGTTCCCAACAACTTTTCTCCCATGGTATCTGATTTACATTAATTCAAGTTCCAGGGTTCCCCTAAAAGCTGAGCCTAATCCTTCAATGGGAGATGCAAGGCCCCAGAACAAGAATACACACAATGGCCTCCAATAAATTGAATGAGGGCTTTATCAATTTCATATTGATTTCTGCAGCAAGGTACGGTAAGTCGACTGATGAATTGTCAATTACCTTTTATTTATGCATCAACAAACATTGTCAGCTGTGTTTTCTGTGTTTCTACTTTATTATTCATGAAGACTATGTTGTAATTGGCTGACTTCCTCCGAGCACACCTCATGTCCCTAGATTTTATTGATTAGGTTTAGGCCGTCTACCTCCAGTGACTGTCATAAACCTGACGTTTCCATTAAGCCAGTTTTTTTTTTCACGACAGGAACCTCAGATCTGACAAAGAGACTCACATTGTGTATTGCACAAAAGATTACATTTTTTTCAAACCACATATGAAGAGTTGATATTTTCTGTGATTCGAATATAGATTTCTTATAGTAATTGGCAGCCTTCTGGGCTTTGTAAAGTTGAAGTGCTTTGAAATGCCGTACCATCAAAATTTCTTTGTATGCTACAATGCTATTTAAAACTGCAGATGTGTTTATACATTGGCTGTCAGATTTGTTCCCATTCTTGGGAACACTTAGCAAATAATAGCTTTAACTTTCTCGGGATAGACAAATTCAAAAGAGGGATATATTGCAGCCTTTCCGATTTTCAATGTTTAATGTTATAAGTTTATTACAAATCTTCAGAACTTTTTGATATCCAGGTCAGCCTAACATTATACTGACAATAATATGAGAAAAGAACTATATGTACTTTTCCAAGTATGGTAATTTTTAGACTATTTACGTTATTTCCCACACATTATTCATGTATGATACTAAACAGATATGTAGTAACAAAATATAATACATAAATTTTACTTTTAAGCCAATATAATTCAATTAAAATGTTTTTCTTATATCATATTTCAACTTCAAAAATCTCATTTGAAGGTGGCGGTGATCGGACATGTAATTGCAAGAAAGATAATGGCTTGGAGTACTTAGTACTTAAGCAAGTCTCTAAAATTCACCACTGTTTTGTGGCAGCAACATCAACATTAATGGCTGCACTTGAAAGGAAAACGATGAAGATATTGCCCGGCAACCACTTTATATTGGGTTATAAGTAACGGGCAACCCACTAGTGATGAAAAACTCTCCTATGAGTCTGGGTGTGGCAATATTCAATGCAGCAGAGTCAACTGTTTTTGTCAATATCACTTTAAATGACTTCTAGTCACTGATATTGAAAAAAGTGAAACAATTCCTCTCTGATAAACCTGTTTGGTACATTACACATCACTTTCCATAAAAAAGTGAAACATGAAGTTATCATTGATGTATCACATTCATTTCAATTTCATCAGTTTAATTTTTCTCAAGTTTAGACAGTGAATTACAGGCACAAAAACTGAGGAATACAACATGGAACAGGAACATATCAAGTAAAAGTATCATTACACCTATGTGAAAGGTGCAATATAACTTGTTCTGAACAAAAGTTTTCACTAAAAGCCCAGGTAACTATGACTTCTGACATTTTCTCTGTATTTTTGTTTATCCATTCAATTTCTTGGTATACTCCCCAAAGCATATTAACATACTTGGTATCCGACCAGTAAACAGAGCATGTGCATGTTCCTTGCAATCTTGGAGTTCAAAATTGAATTCAAGACTGGACAGAAATTCAACTGTTAACAATATCAATGCACCCACAGGATAAACAGGTTAACTTGGTCAATGCTGACTATTTCTGCATGCTGTAGAGAGTAGACCAGGAAAGTTTGAAAAAATTGTGTTTGAATCACAGTTGCTAAGGGCCTTTTAAAGGCAGAATGTGCCTCAGGGACAGATTGTCGGACTCTCAAATTTTTACAATTCTTTTCTTATCTACCACTTGTTGTGGCTCATTTTAACCCTTGGAGTCAGACAAAATTTCTGTCCAATTTCTTTGCAAATCGAAAAATATACTCTTCCCCATAGAGTAAACACAAGAATTGGCAGCCATTTTGAATTTAAATTGGTAAATGTTAAGTAATTTGTTTCTCCAGTATAAAACTTTGCACATTGACTCCTGATTTTTAATCTTGATTTGGTAAACAATGGTTGAAAGTTTCATTGGGGAAAGTTTGAACAAAAGTTTAAGACTTTCACTTTGAGGCGCATACCACCTTAAAGAAAATTATGACTTTGATAGAAGTGTACATGCATGTATAGCTGAAGAACTCAGTCCCTACTGGATTAAGGGACTGTGCTCAAGACAAAGTTTACTGCTTTTCAATCATACCGTAATATCAATCAGACAACTTTGTAGACAGATTTATGGGCAAACTTATTAACTAATAAGGAGTAACAAGACAAATAGAGTAGCAATGTTTGATACAAAACTTGTGGAACAATAAATAATTACGAAAATAAATACTGAAGGATGCTTCCAATCACCCAGCTAAAATTTTGGAAGAAGACTTTCCCATTCTGTATTGCTTTAACTGATCTGAATTAAGTGTTCAACCCGAAACCCAAACATTGCGGACTTTCCCATACAGGGAAGCATAAGACCTACATAAATATTTACCAGAGAGAAAGGGAATGTTTACCTAGCCGTGTCCTTATAAAACCTGTGAAAGGTCATTCCAATGGTGAGAAATGGCCTGCAACGTCAGCTGTACTAGCATGGTCCCCAACACTCTCATGGTCCCCAGTGTATTACATGTGTATACCCGGTCAGAAATCAGATACACCCATGCTGACACACAGGCGTGAACTTCAACTTGAACTTCTGTTACAAAGTAAACTGAGACAATTTCTAAAAGTATCCAGTGATTTGCCTGTGTAAACGCTCTCCTCAGCAGGAATTCAACCAGAATTTTTTGCCAAGTAATTCACGACAGAATAAAGAGAGAACACTCTTATGACTGCCTCCCAGTTAGTTGTTTTGCAAATAGACCTGCAACATGACCCCCCCTTGTCACAAGCATTTCATGATCATTTTGAGAGTAAGTTATGATTGTCACACTCCCATGAAATTATCCATGCATGAGAGAATGTACTTGCTGACATATTCATGGAATGAAGAGCCTATCGTTACAAAGTCCCGGGACAAAACTCACTCTCCTGCAAATCATCACGATATATTCCCAAAGATTATCGCTAAGCATTCCCAATCAAATAAAATAATGCTTCATTTTTTTTTCACCGACTATTGAAAATACTGAGAGTATCTGGACCGATAAAAAGGCCACGTTTCAGTGGAGTTTCAGAGGCATGGCATCCTGAAATCAGCACCTCATGTATTCTTGATTAAGTCTGTCGAGTGAAACATAATAAGGCTGCGCCAAATGACATGACCTGCCTGATATATCACAGGTGAAGACCTCCATGTCAACATACACAAATATTTTACCACTGACAAGAAGAAGGCACGGTTCACAGACCACTACTCATCGCTTCTAAAACAACTCATTGGTATTGTTTGGAGTGTGAGGACAACAACCAGGAGTTTGTTAACGCTGAACCGCTGTTGCAAAACACACATTGATTTTATGAACAGACATGACAAAATATTTGAGGTGAAGTTAAGTACAAGGTTTTTTAACCCCTGTAACTTTCAAACGGGTGTTAGTTTTCTCACATTCAACTTGTTGGTCTATTTTTCCCACTACCATAACTAAAGGCCTTTTACACTAAATTTAACTAATGTGAAGGTAGGTAATTGGCAATTGGTGTCATATGCAATGAAGCAACTGTGTCAAGTTTGAAGCAAATCAGTTCTGGCATGTCTGACAAGCTGCTTGCAGACATACTCAGTAGGAGCCACCCTGTTTTCACACTTCGTCTGATGAACAACAGATTTTATCCTGGGTGACATTGGCATAGGGAGACATAATCAGTAGGCTCATTGTCAAGTTCAGTAGTTACTATTTAAAGCCAACTGCTTCATGCATCATCTAATGAGCGTATAAATTCTGACTTCCCAGTTCAGTTTCAAGTGCACCTTTGAATTGAAAGGTCCCATGTTTTGAATTTTTCAAACATTTTTAACCTTATACAAGGTAGTTTTTCTCACTTATAAGCAGTTGTCGCAAAGAGTTGAGATACATGCACAGGTAATCTAATAGCTGTCAAAATTATAACCTGGTCATCCAAGATTCCGTACAAACAGCTCAACACTGATCTATTGACAACAATGAGTTTGGGTCAAGCGATGGCAGCCAAATAAACAAACTTGAGGATGAAATCTGACAATGATCAAATCTAAGAAAACTATACCAGAAATGTGATTTCTTGAAAATAAAATAGCGTTAGTAACCCACACTTACTTGTGTTGGATGTAGCTGTTGACCCAAGCCTCGCTCCACCACCTGATGATGTTGTTGTGATGTAGGAATTTCTACTGTGGTAGTCTGATGTTGAATGCCCATTCAGAGCGGAACTGGCACGGCTACTGGTTTCGCCAGCGTTGGACTGTCCATTAGCCGTCGTCTTGTTTGTCGTCATCTCATTCATCTTGGGAAGGCGCTCATTGGCATAGTTGATATTGTTGGATAACTGATCAATCGGAAGATTTCTTGAATTATCGCTCTCTCTGTGGAGTGGGTGATGCGGCAAAGGCACTAGTAAACCATGATAGTTGTTGGTGTCGGAATCAACCTGTGAAAATTCAACAAAAATACAAAATAAGTACAGACGTTCATTTTAATCAAGTAAAGAAAGAATCTGCATGATTAACTTCATCTGACCTGAGATACTCGGCAGGCATTTGAGTGAGGAAGTCAACAGTGACATGGTGTTAAGATTTAAAGGTCTCCCTGATACAAACATGTGCAAGGAATTTAAATTGTGTCATGATAGTGTGGAGTGAAAGCATAGACTTGCGGTGGAGATCAGAGTATTTACAAAGTGGTGCAAACCTTCAATGAATCCTAAAACTAACAGTTCATACATTAAACGGGCAGTTGGTGGGAAAGTGGGTACAGATACTACAGAAATCACTTATGCAACAGTTGCATAGGCTGAATGCCTTTACAGACACACTTCCATGTACATGTAAAGAAGGACCTTTTATCACAAACTTCAGAAGTTTATGACAGAAACGAGCTCTGATATAGTGCAGTGAGATGCTGAAGAGGGAAAAGATTGGTATTCTGGAATATTTCCTGCTGGTTTTCTGGAATATTTCCTGCCCTTGATGGAAGTGACTGGGTTGTGAAATAAAACTCAGGTCAGCGTATGTTGATGATAAATATCAACAGTTTCAAGCCTGTGTGGTACAAAATTGAAACTTCATGTACCATTTAGAGAGTTGACACTGAATGTGGACATGAAACACAAAAAGAACGATCACAGGGCAAAGTGCTGCTTCTGCCCTGTACGATATGGTGTTCTCAGAACTGTGGAGACTTCATACTCAGGAGGGAGAAGCCAGTTTTAAATATTAAAGGTCATCTTTCTGATGCGGGCTACACTGACAATGGCTTCAACAGGCCACCCTTGACTCCATCAACATGCGGTACCTGCAAGTTGGGTTCAAAATCTTGCGTCGTAACCCTGATCCGTTACAGAGGATTGCAGAATTAAGGAACAAATAAGCTAATTTGATACAAAACTGCATTGGTAACTAACCTCTGCAGATGCAACATTATTGATTATTATTTAAAATATCGTGAACTATAGCATGCGCTGTCCTGGAGCTACAACATTGTGATTTGGGGGCTAATACACATGTGAGCATCATACTTTGTATTGAAACTGAGCTGCTATACTGACGACTACGGTTGTTACATCTGTAAGCTGGTGACTGCACATTAATGCTGGCATTGCATCAGATGACTTGAGAGAGAGAATTTGAGAGGGATCTCACAAGGATGGCTACAGCAACAGTAATTCAAATAATTCACACTGGGTGCTTGTGTTACAAACATTCAATGAAAACCACTCACAATAGACACACACAATATCCCACCGATGGTGGTTTGCAACACTATGCACAACACAATGGGATACCTAAAAGTCCCACCAAATCCAGAAATAATGGTTGCATACACTTGCCATGGCAGGCCACCTTTGATGTTGAAGGTGCAGTTTAAAACACCAACGTTTGAGTTTTCAACTCTTCAATGATGCCATCTTATGGGACAGCATGTCCACAGTTAAATACTTAAAGTTGCAGTGGATTTGAAACAGTTACTTTGCACCCACAGTTTAACAAGTTAATTTCAATTTTACAAGGCTTGGACAGTCAGGAAGAGAAGCCATCCACCTGATCTTACTGTAGTTAGAAAAACTTGAACGTCCATAGTATCGTAGCAGAATGAAGGTCAAAACCTTTTGCTTTTGATAGGACCTATAAACTTTTGTCTCACTTGAGGTAAGATTTTTAAAGTTCCACAATTTTCATGGCTGTTTACGAGTACAAATCAATGTCCACTGTTTTGGTGGCTATTAGAATACCTGTCATCAAAGTGGCACTCAGGAAGTTGGAAAAACGCTGCAGGCTCTTTTTCCCCCTTCTTTTTCCGTACAGTTTGCCACCACTCAGAACCACTTACTAGCCATGGATTAGCTGCAGGTATTAGCACCTAAAAATGTTGTAACAGATTAGTGGCTCCAGCCTTGTGATTGACAATAGCCGAGGCAGTGCTTTTTTTGTGAGTGTGTGTGTGTCTGTATGTACCTCTAACAATGACACATCTAGTGACTTATGTCAAACCAGTTGATTATGATGGCTCTCTAACGTGTCATCCTCAACAGCACAATAGATTCCTCAATACTTCATTAGCCGCCGCCCATCAGACAAGACAATTCAAGAGAGTCTTGTAATCCCATAGAGGACTTAGTTTGTTTGTCATTGTGATTATTCTAATTTGGACATTTTTAAGTGCACTCATTCTGGGTCAAAACTTCTACTCCACTGCTGTGCCTGGTGTGTACATGCGTGTCCACTGAGCGGCTACCATACATCACAATATGCACATCCCATGGATAGTCATCCACAATACTGTACAGGATAAACACCTTGATTATGCCCACACTGTCACAGCAAAGCAAGCTTCCTTCAAAGTGAAACATGAGTTTTACTTTGCAATAATTTATTTCATAAAAAAAGTAAACTTATATAGAATACATTTAAACTCCTATTCACAGAAACCAAATCCTAAAGCATAGGCAACTTCTCTCTGGACGGTTAAGAACTTGTATCATTGGGTTAAACAAAAACAAACCACAAAATCTGAAATTTGAGATTGAAGAACAGCAACTATTTCAGCAATGTATGACAATTGTTTCTGTGATCTGCAACCCTGTCTGTTGCATTTGTAAATTGTATGCGCATTGTTGGGTATTGACAAGCACTCTCCATATAAGCTTACCCAGTGTATTTGACTTGATAAGCAGGCATTGTATCCATTCACAATGAAAACTGATGGACTGACTTTCATCCCAATGCACTGGTTCCCCGATATGGTCTTATCAGTATGGGCCAACACACTTCACAGAGAAGTCTAGTGTGTTTTTGGATATAGGCAACTAAACTAAATCAATTACTTTTTGTATAACATCCATCATTATAAAGAGGAAATAATCAACAACAAGTTCACAAATTGCATCATGTAACCTTACTTCACCACAGCAGTAGTAGTAAACTTTATGATGGACTTCAAGACTTTTTTTTCTTGATGTTTAATTTTCAACAAATTCACAAAAAAATGAGAAACTTAATCCTCTGCACCCTGGAGCAATTTCACTTCATAACAGACATGACTGATTCGACTATCAAACATGCAAGGTCAACTTATATAGCAGATACCTGTCATCAACTACATAAATGTAAGTATCCAATGAAATACCATCAATGTCAATTCTTGGATCTGTCATAATTGATACAACTTACACTTCATATGATTTGTGTAAAGCTTTCTGTAGCAACAATTGACATTATATTTAAGAGTCAACTTCACTAAAGAAATTCTTAGCTTGCACAATTGCAATCAGAATGGCCATGAAGTTTGAAATCATGTTCCAATCTGAATTATTTTTTGTGTCATTTTTATCCTGTTTTGAACATTTTGGAACATTTAAACCACATTATTGGTTCTTTTATTACTAATAATTAAGTCCAAAGTGTTCCTTTTAGGTCAAATTGACACATCACTTATTCAATAAAGGTCTTTCTGACTCAAAGACAAATGTTAAGTTTTGCATGAACTGACAAAAGGCAGATTCAGAGAAATTCCACATGCTGTAAGGTCGAGGGTAAACAGGGACAACAACCCATTTTCTCTAGAGAGAAGGGTGAATTTTCACAACAAAAGTCGTATTTACCCAACGCAGATTCACATCACAGTTTACAAATCAGGGTCAGACAAACCTTTTGGCCTGCCACTTGTTGGGCACATTTTGAAGCTTATGGAAAGTTTTCATGAACTTAATTTTGTGAGGATTGGGATTCTTACTTTCCTCCACAGAGCTGAGATAACATAGGTGTGGCGGCCATTTTGAATTTCAAATAGGTAAATATTGGATAATTTGTTTCTCTGGTACCAAATTTTGCGCAGTGACCTCCGATTTTCGTTCTCGATTTTGAAAGAGAATGGTTGAAAGTTTGCTGAACATTTTTTACACTCATGTGAGATCTTCAAACTTAAAAACCACTACCAAAGTCAGGCGGTCTATGAGAACGGAACAGAAGGATTATCAAATCAAACAGTATCCAGGAAAAGAGAGTTTGATCTGTAACTTCATCAAAAATTGAGATTTTCATGAAATTCAATCTTATAACTGT
>LD350631.1:5606-16772 GCA_001465055.1 Ptychodera flava
ATGAAATCTGTAATTTTGTATTTTTGGGGCAATTTTTGCCATTTTTGGTCAAAAAATGTGTATTTCCAAAACTACTCATCTGATAGCTTTGAAATTTAGTATACAGCTTCCTACAGATGAACTAAATGATATTTATGGAAATAATGATGAAATCTGCAATTTTGTAATTTTGGGGCAATTTTTGCCATTTTTGGTCAAAAAAATGTGTTTCTCAAAAAGTACTGGTCTAACAGCTTTGAAATTTGGTACACAGGTTTCTACAGATAAGCTACGTAATATATTTTGAATTTCTGATGAAATCTGTAATTTTGTATTTTTTGGGCAATTTTTGCCATTTTTGGACAAAAAATGTGTATTTCTAAAACTACTTATCTGATAGCTTTGAAATTTGGTATACAGATTTCCATAGATGAACTAAATGATATTTATTGAAATAATGATGACATCTGCAATTTTGAATTTTAGGGCAATTTTTCTCATTTTTGGTCAAAAAATTTTAGCCACTTTTTTCTGGCCACTGCATTGAGTTATCAAAGATTTCCACCTTCTTCATCAACATGTTTCAAAAATAGTTATTCTGTACATAAACACAGCGGAGCTATATCGGCCGCTAGGTCGCTTGTTTGTTTTTCACATGAAGTATATTGTATTTTTGAGGAAGTTTTGAGGAATTTATTCAGTATTTTTTGTCCCATGTGATTTCCTATTTAACTATTTTAAATAAACAATTAAAACCGATACCTCTTCTATGATCTTGCTTTGGTAGATATGTGTTATGTTAGCTGGGTTAAATGTGCAAAGTAGTTAATACAACAATGATATTAATGTAGTTAATGAGTGCAGAACTACAGTACAATAGGTGCAAAAACAGAACAATCAGGTTCATATTTGGACCTACAAGATCCAAATTACAGAAGATTGAATATGTTTCTTTATGTTGTGCATAAAGATGTATCAGGTTGATGCATAAATGTGAATCTTTATGCATCTGTAATGTCCTGCATAAAGGTGATTAAATTTAGTCAGCCACTAAACGCTTTTATGCACAAGCATAAAGGTGCATAAAGTTCCATCTTTATGCTGCATAAAAATGATTACAGATTATCTTTATGCAACTTTATGTCACCTTTATGCTGCGCATAAATCTAGATTTTCATCTTGTGTATTTCCTATAAAATATTTTACAATTAGCCCTGTTGCACAATATAGATTGTATTAGACTTTGAATATACCTTTTATTGGACCTTTTAAATATTTAAGGTGAAGAAATAATTCATGTTCCAATCAGAAAAAGGAAGTGACGTGGTTGACTTATTGAATTAATGCAAATAAGAACTATAATTGCTGTAAGATATATTTGAAAACATTGACTCAATTAAAAACACAAAAATGATCCTACATAGTCATTACAATGTCAGCTTATCTCTTAAATGACTTTCGTAAAAAGATTATCAGCACCAGGATTGTATAGATCTATGACCCGTTTAGCCTTTTGGTAAATTAGCTGTCTTATGCACAACTTCATTAAACTTACGGTATGTAATTTCCATGAACCTACAAAAATTTACAATGAAGAAATAGTTTTAATGATCTCTATTGTTTTTTAACATTATATATAGTCATTTATAGATCAAAAAAGGGAAAAGTAAAGTGGTAGGAGGGGCACATTGCAGTTACGTAAAATGAGGAATCTTAAATGATATGATGCATTGCCTATACATGCACACAAAAAATTAAATTATCAAGGTGCTTGAATAAAATGTCAATTTGTTCAATACATTTTAAGAAATCTATTAACAGCAACGATTTTGTTCCCATTTCTGAATTTTATATTAAATCAAATTATACACTGTCTCACCTCTTCCTCTTAGAGTTTACTAATCGTTTCGTTTGTCGTTCTGGGACCCTTCCGAAATACAGAGTGGAAACGTTAACTACTTTTTATGTAGATTAAATATAATTTTTAAGTGTAATGCAGTGAAAAGTGAAACACAGTGGCAGCCATACTTGATTTACGCAAACTAGGAATATTTCTCGGGCAATAAAATATATTCAAAAATATTGCCTGGACAAAAAATAAGATAAATGCATACATTACTTGAACATAATGTCGCGTTTTCCTCAATTCAATATGCATATTTCTCTTATCAGTGAATATAGTGCACCCATTATCCGTTTACACCTATACAAATTAGGTGTTTTATACCGCTTAAATTGTATTGGACTTTCAGTGTATCATTCTAGGACCTCTCTAAAATACACAGAGCAAAAAAATTCTATTGCTGTCAGAAGTAGCTTAAAATAGTTATTAATTAGGGATATTCAAAGAAAAAGATGAAGTGTTGTGGCGGCCATGATGAATTTATGCAAATGAGGAATATTTCTGTGACGACAAAATATTTCCATCAACATTACCTAAACCTAAAACAAAGCAAATAAGCCGAAAACCTGTATATATCATGATTCTACAAAATGTTTTTGGTAGAAACATTCTATCAGCACCTAGTTCGTAACCATAACCTTTTTACATTTATGCATATTAACGGTAGGCATTGTTTACATTTCTAGATTGCACTAGGCTTTTAGTATGTCATTGTAGGACTTCTCTGAAATACACAGTGAATAAATTATTCTATTGCTGTCAAATGTAGCTTAAAATAGTTATTAATTTGGAAAATACAAAGTAAAGTGAAGGTTGTGGCGGCCATATTGGATTTATGCAAATGAGAAATATTTCTATGACGACAAAATATTTCAATCAACATTACCTTAACCAAAAACAAAGCAAATAAGCCAAAAAACCTGCATAACATATCATGTTTAGCAAAATATGTTTAGCAGAAACATTCTATCAGCACCAAGTTTGTTACCATAATTTCTTTAAGTCTATGCAAATTAGGCATTGTTCACAATTCTAGATTGTCCTACGCTTTTAATATGTTATTCTAGGACTTCTCCAAAATACAAAGTGAAAAAATTATTCTATTGTTGTTAGTAGTAGCTTAAAAATACTTATTAGTTTGAGAAAATACAAAGAAAAGTGAAGTTTTGTGGCGGCCATATTGGATTTATGCAAATGAGGAATATTTTTTTGAAACCAAAATATGTCCTTCAACATTGCCTAATCCGAAAACGAGGCAGGCAAGCAAAAAAACTATCAAAATTATGTTTAGCCACATATTTTAAGTAGAAACCATTTATCAGCTACAATTGTATTACCCATGAGCCCCCTTTACATTTATGCAAATTAGGCACTCTTGCACCCCTTAGATTTTATTATACATTTAGTATGTTATTTCTAAGACCTTTCCAAAATGCATGGTGAAGAAATAATTTCTGTTGCAATTAGTCCTAGGTTGACCCCTTTTTTGGCTTAGATTGACTGGACTAACAGTCAACAGCAAAAAGATCTTCAACTCGTCATTTCATAAAAGTAAGAGGGATACAAAAATAAAACCATAGAGTTTTTCTTACCCTTCATGATATGTGTCATGCCAAATATTATAAAAATTAACAGCGAAAGGAAAAAAATAAACCAACGATTTTTTTCAGATGTATTTTTCATTTTACGATGTGTCTTATCAGCTCGATTTCCCACAGAAAACAATGGCCTTTAATGTACTGAACAGACAGCACAATTCTCGCTCGTTCAAATTTCTCAATATTTAACCAATAATAGTGAAAAGTGGCAAGGTGTTTCTTTGATTTATATACAAAATTCCTGTTGTTTTAGTTTTTTGAATTTCTCGACGAAACTTGTTTTAGTTGCATTTTATTATTCCGATCGCTGAATTTTTGCTCTTTCCCTCAATAAAATGGCGATCTTACGGCGTTTGCATATGCAGAATCAGGGTCTTATATTGACGCATTTTAATCGGTTAGCGTCTCTTAAATTGAACAGACCAAATACCTTTCAGGTTGTTGTAATTTATACCAAATTTTGGCGAATATTAATTATGAAAATTCCAGTAAACTGCAAAAATAACACAGAACAGAGGCGAACGGGCGTAGAGTCTCCACTGTAGTCGTGCAGTGAATGTTATCGATCGATATTCTTTTGTCCGAAATTGATACATTGTTGTCTGGCTCACTTGCGTGTACAGTTTGACCCCCGATTTCGGGATGTGTCCGGTACCAGCAATTTGATTGGATCTAAAACAATGACATCGTACATGGTACTTCTCATTATGAAAGGGGGATATTGCCAGTTACGAGTGATCCTAAAAAAAATATTAAGTGCTTCTAAACTATATTATTTCTCGCTTTCTCAGCTGCCAATTTATCTGAAACTCCTAATAAGTAATTGAATCGCAAATATTGGAAATATCTGTGCAATTACACGCCAACCGTACTCACATTAGCATTCGCTTCGTCCCCATAATAAAAATGGTTTCCGTCAGTGCAGACTGTGACGATGACCCGAATGACCCAAGCACGTTCGATATACGCCACAAGTACCTCTGCGGTATCACAGCTAGACAGCAACAATGATGAACTAAATTCAAATAGGTAGCATTAAGATAGCCACATGCCAAATCAAATGTTGAAACATTTTTTGACAGCATGTTGATTAATTATCAACGTAATTATCAATGCCCTTGAAAGCAACTGTGTTGTCTTTTTGCATGTTTCGCTCATAGACTTACCAGAATAAGTGATACAATATAATTTTCGTTGAAAGAAGAATTTTGTGATCGCTACTGTTGCTAAAGGCTTTTTGACAAGTTTGCAAACAATGAACTGTATCAAATTATATCACAGCGTGTGGCATGGCCATGCGTCATAAACTCAGAGCTAAGTAATCATACAAAGCGTTCACCTACTGACTAATTGTCTACTGTAAAATATACAATATTTCACCGACTTTTCAACACACACTGTTGAACGTGATAACCTACTTGATTATTAATTGAAAAAGACGATGAAAATACTCCGACTCGGGATGAAGGTATTTAATCAGTACCAGTCACTCACCAACTGGACTAGTTTGGCACCCGGTGGTACTACTAAAGCGCTCACGAACAAACAGGAGCCTACGTTATGTAGATATAATTCGTGCAAAAACATCAAAACTTTCAGAATACAGTATTGAAAGTGATTTCTACAATAAAATGAAGACGGTAATGAAATATTCAGCAGGGATGAAGAAGAGCTGGTGTTTCGTTCGGGGCTACTTGCGCGTAAATGATGAGTGACCTTGGTTATTAATATATTCATTCACGTCGGCTTGTATCAATAATGAAAGTAGCTTACCAATGGCAGTAGTCAATATATGTCATGTGACATTATTGTTGGGCTTGTCCTTAGGACATGCCAGAATTTCCCGCCAAATGCAATATGCCAAAAAAGAAGCATGTTCTGCCCATTTTACCTGATATAGACGGTGATCATGCAAAATTTGAGTGTCAGAGTTCAGTAGGAGGAGACCAGACTGTGTTGCATGTGCTATGATTGGATAGAACGGAGTTTACTGCCCTCGATTTGAGGAATTTGACATGTGTCACTTTACAATTTTATGACTATCATCACGATGCGATGACTTTCTAAAGGTTGACTACGGTACTACCTAGATATTGATGGGCAGCTTGAAAGGGCATGTTTTCCGGACTAACCCACTTGAAATTCAACGGCATTGCGGTGTGTGGTTTCGTATTTCAGTGGTATGTTGAAGTGGTTGAAATTGTACAGAATTTTACGTTTTTACTCGAAATTCAAGTGTCTTCAAACCAGTCGTCGCGTCAGAATTCCACCCAATTTTATAACGTAGGTTTTTAATGTAAACTGTATTACACGCTGATGACAATGTTGCGCGTATTTCATTTTTGGACACAAAAGTACACGCTCGCGAAAATGTACTGCTCCAACCCCCGGAAATAGTGCATGCTGGATTGTACTATTGACAGGCCAGTAAAACTATGCAAGCATGACCACCAATAGGTTCCTTCCCATGGCGGCATGTTACTGTACACGATTCTACTCTCTGGTTCAAACTAAATAAACGCTGTGATCTGTACGACCTCTTAAAATCCGTAAAATCAACGATTTTGACCAATTTACCATCTGTGGTTTCTGGAGGTTTTACGAGACAATGACGCATTCGATCACCGAGCTGACCCATTCACCATTAGTCATAAAGGTATTGATCGTAATCGTACACGTGTCTTCGCATATCGTTCTTTGGACACAAAAGTACACGTTTGTAAAGTTGTTTATTGCAAAATAAGCTATTTTTAGCTACCGGATTTAAAAAAATGATCATGGCAATAAAACTGGGTAATATTGTGACATGGCTTTGATCATGGTATTCTTTCGAACTTGGGCCACAACGTCGGAATAGAAATAAACACGGAGCATCGCGAATTCGTGTTGAAATGCCAAGTTTAGAGAGTTGTTGTTTTCCACTGATCAGCGAGTCTCGCAGAGAACGCCATTTTGGCCAAAAATTACCCATGATACAATGGTACCGGAAATCAGCGGTTCTGTGGCAGACTGGCAGTTCCCCGTTCCCAATGGCGCAAAACTAAGTGCGACAAAAGTATCACCAAAAACTGAAAAAAAGTGTCATCGATTTAATTCCAGTACAGGAAACCAACGGATACGTTGATGTTTAAGTGTATAAGTCAATGTACGGGTTATTGTGGACATGTTTATGACGTGACCTCAGCACACGAGCGCCTTGCACGAGCGGCGCCCAAGCAGATTTTCGATCGATAATCTATTGAAAATAAATTGATACAATGTTCGCCGTTGTCAATAGCGACCGGCTGAAAGCGCTGTTCGATAGAAATTATGCTTCGCGGAATACCGTACACTGAGGCATACTTTTGGGCCGTAGTGCAGCGTCATGTTTGGCGATGAAATCTGTAATTGCATGATCGGAATACTCATGTCACTTTGAGCAAACCAGCACTACCATGATTACATTGCTGGGAACTGTGATATAATTTACAAAATATATAGCGCAACCTCAAAGACATACATAAAGATGCAATAAGCAATTATCATAAAAGACATGGACTTTCGTCAAATTTAAAATGTTGGCAACAGTGCATGAAGCATGAGGATAGTCCAGTGTTCATCCACAGTCTCACAACGTGCAAGACGAAAACTGGTTGAAATCATAGTCTAAGATAACTTTGACCCTGGTATAGGATATAAAAGGAAGCAAACTTATTGAAAATTTATTTATTTCAGTGACAACTTGGAACTTCCTGTAAAAAGACCACTGGGTGAAATCTCCATAATACTGCCATTACTGGCACGTATGTTAACATGTACTTCTGGGTAAAGTTTCTAGAGGTTTCAGCACCAAGTCGTTTTAGCCTCTCAATTTCCGACTGTAAGTTGTTTCTTGTTGGCCTCTCAATTTCCTACTGTAAGTCGTTTCAGCACCGATACCCTGTATTTATCACAGGCTACCTGAGGAACTGCATACCAAAGCCTAAGATTAAAGTTGCTACTAATTAAAGCTCTAAAAACTATAGTGTTAACATTAGCATGCTCTGTCTTTCATGGAACATGGTAAGAATCAGTAAGAAAAAATCTTTACATCATTTTCAAATCTGTGACATACGTTTATGGATAGCACAAGCCGCCGATACGTCAAAAGCTTGAAGGCAGACCTGTTGCCGAAACGGCACGGCAAACGTCACACAAAAATCAAAATTCACGTAAAAGTAAAGGTAAAACAAGTTACAGGTCATGCATACGAATATGACTAGTCAGTCAATTACTAATTAGTTTGAACCCCTCCCCCCAAAGAAAATATTAAATCCAAACAGGGTTGCCGAAACGTCTTCTGTTGCGGTGCCGAAATGACTTTGAGCCAGAAATTGAGATGTCGTAACGACTTGGGCAAAAACGACTTTATGGTCTAAATTCATCTGTACCCGTTCCTATATTTGGAATGTATTTCAGTGGCTTGAATTTACCATGTGTTATGCCTAAATTTATTATGAAAATGTAGCCAAACAAAAACCCGAGTGAACCGTTTGGTTACATAGTTTGATGTTCTCTTCAAGAAAGAGTTGCAGAAAGAAATGAAAAACAAAAGAATAAGTAGTGGGTCTACTATTATTTTTAGTTTAATTTTAGTACTTTGTGCCCTGTTGCTTTAGTCAGAAATATTATGACAACTAGAATTCAGTCAGAGAAACACTGTCTTTACGGATGTGGCTTTGTCGATTGGTGCCGTACATTATGGGTTCTATTTTCTTCCTTAATATACGTAATTAATGACGTAGAACAGGCAAAGCGTTAATATCACTAGAAAATGGGAGGAATCTGCAACATATCAAAATATTGTACAATTCAATATAACATTAGTGCATTACATCTTACATCCTGTGTTGTCGAACAGTGGTTGTGGCATCATTAGAGAGAGAGAGAGAGAGAGAGAGAGACAGAGAGGGACAGACAGACAGACAGACAGACAGAGACAGACGGAGAGTGTGAAAGAGCGACAGACAGAGACAAACATGCATACACACATAAACAGACAAAGACAGAAAGACAGACAGAGTAACAAAGAGGGAGAGACAGAGAGAGCGAAAGACAAACACAGGCCGAGGGAGACCGATATAGACAGAGAAAGACAGAGGGAGACAGGCAGAGACAGAGAAAGTGACATGCAGACAGGCACAGGACCAGAGAGACAGGGCAGAGAGACAGAGATAGAACGAGACAGACAGAGTGAGACAGAGACAGACCAAGTGAGACAGAAATACACAGACAGACACAGAGGAACAGACACAGACAGAGAAAGATGTTGAAACAGAGAGACAGAGCGGAGAGGGAGAGACACCAAGAGAGAGAATGAGGGACAAAGAGAATAACAAAATGTGAAAGAGAGCCATGGAGAGGGACAGAGAGAGTGAATGAAAAAGAGAGAAACAGAGAATGTGATGGAAAAGGAGAAAGAGAGGCAGAGATAGACAGTGTGAGTGAGAGAGAGCAAAAAGGAGGGTGAACTCATTTCAAGATTACATGAAATCTATAAACTTTTGAGGTCTGCTTCTTGTCAGTGGTTCGCCAAATTATTTGTCCTTGACAAAGAGTCCATATTCGTAGATGTCTAATCTACGTATGTGTTATGCATGCGAATCTAAACATAACAGTTTTTGCGTTGTTGCAGTAGGGATATTTTAACTAGTTTAGTTCGGATAGTGAAGAACTCTTTTTAAGCATGGGTTATTAGCCGAGTTGTGTTCTGATATCTTTGCTATATAACTTGTTGCTGTACGTTCTTGACAATTGAAGCTTAGACAAAGTAACGTAATTAGTCATGGATTTTACTTGAAAAGCATGGCATTTATGCCGCATATTAAATCATTATCATATTGAAGAATGCCTTTTCGAAATAAATGTATCTACTTACATACTGAGAGAGAGACAGAGAGAGAGAGAGAGACAGACAGACAGACAGACAGACAGACAGACGGAAAGAGACAGAAAGAGACAGCCAGACAGACAGACAGACAGAGACAGAAATAGACAGAGGGAGGTTAAGAGCGAGAGAGAGTGATATAGAGAGGAGGGAGAAGAAGAAAAAGAGAAGAGGGAGGATGAAATAATTTTAAGAAAATATAAAATCATTAAATTTTAAAGTGTGTTTCATATCAGCGGTTTGTCAAATTATTTATACTTGTTAAACTTTCAATTTCCGTGGAAATCAAAATCGACATATCTGTTAGGCGTGCATAGTTGAACTTTACATCGGCTGATTTGTTTCATTCAAAATATTGTAACAACCATAGTTTGGTTGGTGTATCTTTCTTCATAAGCAATTGATTTTAGCAAACTGGTGTTGATTTTGATGTCTTCCCTAGGAATACATGATGTAAAATATTATAAGTTAATAAGTCAGTAACACTCCCGGGTACTCTCATAGTATATATTCAACCTGCGCAAGCGTATTCAAAATGCCACTGGTATAATAAAGACATTATTACATTGGAAAGAGCGTTGGTGCATATTATATCTACTTACATACTGTGGTGTCGAGTGGTGGTTTTGTCATCGTTAGAGAGAGAGAGAGAGAGAGAGAGAGAGAGAGAGAGAGAGAGAGAGAGGAGAGACAGACAGAGACAGAGACAGACAGACAGACAGACACAGACAGACAGAAAGATAGACAGACAGACAGATATAGATAGACAGAGGGAGAGTAAGAGTGACAGAGAGAGTGAGATAGAGAGGGAGAAAAAGAAATATAGAAAAGGGAGGATGAAACAATTTAAAGATCATATAAAATCATAAAATTTTAAAGTGTGTTTCATGTCAACGGTTTGTCAATTTACATTGGAAAGAGTATTGGTGCATATTATATCTACTTACATGCTGTGTTGTCNNNAGACAGACAGACAGACAGACAGTCAGACAGACAGTCAGACAGACAGGCAGGCAGGCAGACAGACAGACAGACAGACAGACAGAAAGACAGAGACATACATAGACAGAGGGAGGGTAAGAGAGAGACAGAGAGTGAGATAGAGAGGGAGGAAAAGAAATATAGAAGAGGGAGGATGAAACAATTTAAAGATTATATAAAATCATAAAATTTTAAAGTGTGTTTCATGTCAACTGTTCGTCAATTTACATTGGAAAGAGTATTGGTGCATATTATATCTACTTACATGCTGTGTTGTCGAATAATGGTTTTGTCATCGTTAGAGAGAGAGAGAGAGAGAGAGAGAGAGGAGAGAGAATGAGAGAGATGTCAGCGGTTTGTCAAATTATTAATACTTGTTAAACTTTCAATTTCCGTGGAAATAAAAATCGACATATCTGTTGGGCGTCCGTACTTGAACTATACACTAGTTGATTTGTTTCATTCAAAAATATTGTAAGAACTACAGTTCGGTTGGTGTACCTTTCTTCATACACAATGGATTTTAGCCCACTGGTGTTGATTTTGATGTCTTCGCTAGGAAAACATGATGTAACATATTATAAGTTAATAAGTCAGTAACATTCCCTGGTACTGTCATGGTATATATTCAACCCGCGCAAGCATATTAAAAATGCCACTGGCATAAAATAAAGATATTATTACATTGGAAGAAGCATTGGTACATATTATATCTACTTACACGCTGTGTTGTCGAATAATTGTCATCGTTAGAGAGAGAGAGAGAGAGAGAGAGAGAGAGAGAGAGAGAGACAGAGAGA
>LD350631.1:28846-42041 GCA_001465055.1 Ptychodera flava
TTCATATATGCAGTTTTGGAATGTACACCAATCCTGCATTGTGGACTATTTAATGAGTTGTGGAACGGAAATGAGGTTTAGATGAATGTTAGAAATATGCAGGATGGCTGATTCAAAGTATCAGAGATTTGCATATCTTTTGGTAATAAAATTGATAAAAAACAACATATTTTATGTTTTAGATTTCTCAAATTTGTTATGACCCTTAACATTACAGACTTGATGACATAACTAGTTGCTGGACCTGTTTGCTGGCGCATTGACTTAAAGACAAAGATCGTTTGATTTTGTGATAAGGACGTGTGATTTTGTAAAACATAGTCTATTAGCCTGGAAATGTGATTTTTGCGAATATTGTTTACCCCACTGACAACAGTGTGGTTTGTAAATGGCTGGAATTTGCTACTTCGGGACTTTGTTTTGTGCGTGCATTTGGATAAAAAAACTTGTATGGTGTGATCAATCCGTTCAGTGAGAGAACAAAGGACTTTTACAACAGCAAACAAATGAACCGCAGACCAACTTTGATAAGCCCCTATCACTTTCCCTCCAATCTTCCAATATCCCTTGGAAAACTCCGAGGTACTGTTGTCAGAAAACATACACTGTGCCTGCTGTGCTATCTCCATTCGATCTCCCTATGCAAGCTTCTGCATGGATCAAACCATTTTGCGCCAGTTTACAGCTACCTGGCTGTTTGATATCAGTTTATTCAACGTAGCTCATGGCACACTTGTTATAAAATCGCAATCATACCAATCCATAATCCAATAACACTAGGTCAAAATTTGTAAGACAATAGTGTGTGGGGGTACGAATCCCGTTTGTAAGTAATGTAATTTATATTTCTTTAACCTGAGTGGACAGTATTGCTGGTGGATATTTACTTGTCCCCGAATCTGTCTGATAGCTCAGTAAAAAGCTTCGTGCTTTTCCGATTGCTGTATGTGTGTGTACTGTGTCTGTGTGTCGTCTGCTCCACGCGCACCGTGTTGCTCGGTCGCGCACAGAATTGCAACATCTAAGTCGGTCACTGTGACCAACTCTTTTGGGTTGGAAGCAGTGGTCGACTGGTTTTGTGTGAGGCCTAGCAGCTAGACGATGTTGCCGTGAGTGTGTGGGGGTTCGAATCCCGTTTGGGTTATAGTGTAATTTATATTTGTATACATAGACACAAAACAGCACAGAACAGACAGTAAATAGACGGTACACAAACAAAGTCAAATTCATGAAAGAAAGATATATGGACCTCTGGCCAAAATAATAGGACACTGGAGGTCCCGAGACAGTGTGTATGTGTGTATGTATGTATGTACGTACGTACAGTATGTCCGTCAACATCAAAAACATGCAAACCGCTGCACGTTTCAGCTTGGTATTTGGTGTGCGGATGCATCCCAGGCTATAGATGGAATTTTGTTCAAATGAAGTTTGCATTGCAAACATTATGCAAATGACCTTACAAAATGTGAAAATGGTCAAGAATTAATAGCTCCAGAACCGCTGTTTTGATTGCTTTAAAAAATTTGTGTGCAAGTACCTTAGGTGAACCTTATACAGTTTTATGAATATTGTGAAGATATCTTTAATTTTGTATTTTTGCTGAATTTTTTCGTGATTTTTTCCATTTTCAGTAAAAATTCTTCTCTGAAACTGCCAGCCCAATCGCTTTCAAATTTGGGTTGGATCTTTGCGCAGGTGTTACTCTTCTAATTTGTTGAAATTATGAAAAAATTTGGAACATTACTATTGGAGCAATTTTGTCATTTTTGGTCAAAAAATCTTAAACAGTATTTTCTTTTTAAAACCCCTGGACAGGCAGCTTTTATATTTGGTACACAGATGTACAGAGATGACAATAGTTAGATATGTGGAAATTGTCCTGAAATATACAAAATTGTATTTTTAAGACAATATTGTCATTTTTGGTCAAGAAAACTTGTTCTAAAAATAACTTGTTTGATAGCTTTGTAATTTGGTATAAAGTCCCGAGAGATGTCATTAGATAAATTTTCTGCTCAAAGTGATGGGAACCCCCCATATTTGTATAGTTTAGGTAATTTTCTCAGTTTGTGACCTTACATGACCTACACCAACCCAGGATATATTATGAGACAGTTTTGAAGGCTGTGAACATAATTTTGTCATATTTGGTATTAATTTGTAGGAAAATTGGATTGAGAAAACAAAGCTGAGGTAAATTTTTTCATTGCGGACCAATTTTTGCAACTTTTCTATGTAAGACATACAAGAACCAGTCCGGGTTATGTCCATATAGAGGATAGTAGGGAATAGCCAATGGCGTACCGTAAATGTAATGAAATTAAGGCAAGAACCAATCACGTACTGTATATGTAACAAGGGTCGAAGGTTACATTGGTTCACTTTGAAATGCTATGTTCAGATCGCGATATGACCTGACAGATCCACCGATCGAGTGAGACTGTTGGCTACCCGGAAGTATCTTAGCTCCAGGCGATTGGCGACGTTCTACCGTGTTAAAGAATTGTAAGATTTCTTCAGGAATAGTTTTCTGAGTTTCTTTACCCTTGACCACATTCGACAAAGAGTTATTGGACGTTTTTTGTTCTCTTTTCCAGCTTTTGGTTAACTCGTCGATTGATCCGGCGCGCATTTGTCTGAGCGCAGGGTCAATCGTACCGGGAAACGCATGGTGATCGAAAAAATTCGTGCTCCATCGTGCTCCGATGACAGACTAAAACAGTTGACCTATCTTTGCAAAGCTTGAAACATTCTCCATACTGCAGATGGCAAGGTTAAATTGATATTTGACCAAAAATAGGCGATATTTGGCGACAAATAACTTACTGTAGATTTACAAGGGTCAAATGCTGATTTCTAGGAGCCGTACCTGGCCAGGAAATTCATCCAAATAAGTAGTTTTCAATGTACTAACCACTTGTGTCGGTCACCATCTTGGCCGCACTGAACCTTGCAATTGTGCGTAACGTCTACATCTAAAAACTACCCTGTGCTAAAAATAAAGGGCGAAATCAAGCCGAAAAGTTCCAAACTCGTTGCAATGTACGAGCCAAGGTTTGTATGGTTAATTATTCATGACGTTGGCGGCGGCAGGTACGCTGATTGGTCAATCGTAATATCCTCTCTATGGACATAACCCGGACTGAGAACTGATGAGAAATTTGGATCCAGGATAATTCCAGATGTTGTTATCACCGCCCACAGCGGAAGGAATTTCACTATCTGTAACTAACTTAAGTGCTGTTTACATTAGAATGATAACGCTCATCCATTGTAATTAAAAACTTCCCAAGGATGTAAATATATTGCCTGTCATCTGGCGTTATGTAATACCAAGGGATGGAACATTTGATATTCAGGAGGGGGTAGGGTCTACAAGATTGATGAGTTAGCATAATATTTTTACCAGATCCCTTGTATATTTTTTACACCGACCTTTTCTTTTTATTGAGCCTTCTCAGTCTATTTTTAGCTACTATAGACTATAGTCTATAGAAGCTATTGGGATGGGTATCCGTCCGGCGTCCGGCGTCAGTCTGTATGTATGTATGCATGTATGCATGTATGCATGCATGCATGCATGTATGTATGTATGTATGTATGTATGTATGTATGTATGTATGTATGTATGTATGTATGTATGTATGTATGTTTGTGAGGCGTCCGTCCACTCAAATATCTTGAGAACTGCAGTACTTACTGATTTGATATTTGTTGTTTGGATGAAACATATGATTTTGAGAAACTTTTTTTAATTATTGATATTGTTGAAAATATGCAAATTAGCACCAAAAAACGCATTTTTGGTAAAAATCTTCTTCTTCATAACCGCTGATCAGACAGCTTTGTTATTTGGCTTACAGGTCGCTAGGGATAACCCAACTTGGATTTGTTAAAATTGTGATGAAATATGCAAATCTGTATTTTGACGGAATTTTTTTCCCCATATTTGGTTAGGCCATCCTGAAATGAGCTATCAAAGATATCCACCTTCTTCATCAATACATGTGTCACAAAAGGTTATTCTCTACATAACACAGCAGAGCTCTGTTGAGTCATTTGAATTTTCAAAATCACTGGTCAGACAGCTTTAATATTTGGTTTACAGTTCCCTAGGATGACCTTAGTGAAATAATTTCATACAGTCAGGAAATATTTAATTTTGTATCAATGTCTATAGTAGCTTCAGGGACTTTGGCCCTATGTTTTGTTGTTGACATTTGCTTATGCATTTAGGATCTGCTTGTCCCATTGCTATATAAGTCGATATGCATGTTTCCAAAGATGACCTCAAGTACCTACCTTTCAGACCTTATTTGCTCTTGTCATTCTTGTTTTTCCTGGTTTAAATGTTTCTCGAATAGACCAATTCAAACTGAATGTGAGCACACTGTCCTTGACGGTATTTTTTACAAAATACTACCTGCTTGATTTTTTAATACTGTTCAGTGTTTATATATTGAATAAAATTTGTTTACATTTAAAATCCATACTTGTTCCATGTAACTTTTTCCCAGCTCTCAGCTACAAATACCAGGTGGCTATTCTTTAACATTTGAAGTGCAGGCACAATCAACAACTTCTCCTCTATGTCAGTATGTAGAGCTTACCCATTCAAACTCCCATATGGCCAAGAGTATATGTGTCAGTGAACACTCTTCTTATAGGTTTGAGATTGTATGTCTTTAAGTTGGTCTTTATGTATATGATATGATTGTGTGGGTGTGTGAACTGACAAACTCCAAACCCGCAGCACCTACCCACTCAGTATTTCATGTACAGGTGTACCCAGATATAGAGTAGTTTCACAATGTGCCAGTTGTGATCAAGTGCCATGGGCGCTATTTTTAAACTTGGTACGAGTATACTACACTGTGGCATACATATACAGGTCCATTTATATTGGTGTGGCCTGCATAATTAGTGTCAATTTGCATAATTCGGGATTAGAGCGCTGTTTCTGGTACAACTGTGCCAAATTTGATGAAACTTTGTGCAGATGTTTTCAACACAGAGTTCTAATATTTGTCAATAACGTATGTCAGTATTTCATCAATTAATTGCTAATTTGCACATTTTATGAATTTTTGCAATGAGGGTGGTTTCTAGAATATATTGCAATAGATTTAATGAAACAAATGGTACAAATCTTTAGCACATAGCCCAACAATAGTGTTCAAAGAAACTTAGCAGTATCATGTTAATTTATTGCTAATTTGCATATTTCATTCCTTATCCTAATTAGTGGGCTATCTCCAGAAATACTGTTTGAAATTTTATGAAATGTGGTGCAGATGTTGATCTGTCAGCATTATAATACTATATGAACACATGAAGGAGTATCCTGTAAATTAATTGCTAATTTACATATTTAATGAACTTTCATAATTATTGTCATATGTCTAATAATGCTGCATCAAATTCAATCAAACATGGTACAGATTTTTTCCTTCCAGTAGTCAAATGGCGTGCAAAGATATGTAGCAGTTTTTTATCGATTAATTGCTTATTCGCATATTTCATGAATTTTGGTAATAAGCCTGATATGTCAAGAAATAGTTCAAAAAATTTCATGAAACTTGGTACAGATGTTGAGCTCAAATTGCATTAACAGTGAAAAAGACATTTATCAGTGTCAAGTTAATGAATTTGCAATTGCATATCTAATGAACTTCCCTAATTAGAGTGATATATCCACAAATACTGCGTTAAATTTAACTTGGTACAGATTTTGATCTCATAGTGTTGTAAATATAAATAAATTATACTTAGTGGTATCATATATATATATATATATATATATATATATATATATATATATATATATATATATATATATATATATATATATAAAAATTGGTAGTTTGCATTTACATAATGGATTTTATTTTTTGTTTTAGGGTGAATGTCTAAAGTACTGCATCAAACTTTATGAAATATGGTACTGAAGATAATCTGTTAGTGTTAGGATAGGATGCAAAAATGTTTGGCAGCATCCTGTAGATAAACTACTAATTGATTCATTTTAATGACCTTTTGTTATTAGTATGACAGCTTACAGTTGTCCTCTCAGAGGACTTGTTATTAACCCTTTTCCTGCCAGACATTATCCATTCCCCATCAGCCACGTCAGTAAAAAGCGGTTTGAGTCAAAGTACGACATATTTTCACCCACTTTGCTTGGTCTGTTATAGCATCTTTAGTCCAAAAAAATCAAGTTAACAGTATTTATGTTTTCAGCAGCCTTCAAATGTACAGTATTATATTAAAATACACCGTATGGAATATGTTGAGTTTCATTAATTTTAACCAACTTGACCTGGTGGTGAAATATTTACTTGGCAGGAAAATAGTTAAAGTACCCATTAACAAGTTTGGACTGTGTCATTGCCAATGACTTGTTTTAGTAAGCATTGAACATTAGTTGAAGTTAAAGTGGACACAGAGAAAAGACATGTTGTTACAAAAGTAAACACAAATCACTATAGAATTTTCCTCATATACATTAACGAAAACTCTTCATTATAGTAGCTGTTTTGAAATTTTCGCACTGACCACATGACAGGGGTAGCTATGCAAACCTTGGCTGGGTTGAGTTTCTTGCATGATCTCTCTGGCGAAACCTCGATTTGAGTATTATGTATTTTCAATTTGAAAATGTTGCCTATTTTGTGCAAGAAAAGGTGCATATCTGACCGTTGACAACTAACACAATTGCACATCGAAGAGAAAAATACAATACTCTCTGACCGGATGAGTGTGTCTCTATTGTACGTCCATGCAAATTCTTCTCACTGTCTGTGGTCCATGGTAAAGCAAAGAGTACGGCAAGTGTGACGACGTGATTGTGACAAAATTAAGCAACACATACACATAGACAGAAGCAGAGATACGGAAACAGATGGAAAGAGATAGACAAGGAGATAGCGAGGGAAAGGTAACTCATTTTATGGTCATATAACTTTAAAAATTTATGGACTCTGCGTTTTTGTCGGGCATTTCTCCAAAGGTTCTATTTCTGTAAATGACGATATCAACATGTGTGATAGGCGTACATATCTGAACTTTGCATTGGCTGGGTTTTCGCAGTCAGATTTATTTATCAAGTAAAGTTCGGGTAGTGAACCACTCTTTTTAAGGTCGGGCTGCATGTTGCCAACACAGTTTTTCGAAGGGATCTCATCTAAGATTTCAAGGAAACCCCCTCATACTATCTATTTTCAAAAAGCAGGTCTCTGAAGTTTAGTTGGTTAGCAGTATGTTACTTGAAGGATGAAGGGATGTATATTTTGGATACAAACTCAATCTTGGTATTAATATTACAAATTAATTTAATGCAAAAACTTCATATTATTTTCTGAAATATGATAATTCACTTGGAACAAGAGTATATGTAGAAAGAAATGATTATTTTATTTTCCATTATCTATCATTATACTAAAATGGCATGGGTTGAAAGACCGAGACTCAAAAAAGTGATTAAAAACATGATTAGCAAATTAAAAAGCCTCTCATTCAAAATTTAGGAAAGTTATTGCAAAACAAAATACTCGTTATGTTGTACCGTTAAGCGGAGACTTTAGGCATACTGTGATGTTGTCTTTTCTCGGAGTGGTATAAATCAAATTTTGATATTAAAAGTTCGAAGGAACTCTAAGATAATTTGAAATCAAGATCTTTTTTAAAAATAACATCTATTATAACTTACGATTTTTCGATTTTTCGATTCATTAGAATCACTTGGAGAACCTAAATAATGGTCTTACATGAAAATGACATACTTACATACATAGACCTTCAACAAATTTTCTATAGCTTTCCACAACTTTTGTGCAATTTCACAATGCCAAAAAAGATGCTGTACAGTTTCAATCTGGCCACAATGTTCACAAGTATTATCAGTTAACGTTCTTACTTTATTTTTGAAAAGGAAGAGATTTGTTGCTATGATACGATGAAGAACCTTAAACTTGAAAACTCTAAGCTTTTCCTCCTTGGTAACTTTGTAAGGAAGATGCCAAATTTGGTTTCCAGTTTACTTCTGTATCTTTAACATAGTCCATTTGCTCGAACTTAATCTCAGCAGTAGGTCTTGCAAAATTTCTTTTAACAAGTAAACTATAAAAGTCCTGTGATTTACCTTTACCAATATCCACGACAATCCTCTCACAAATATCTACATTTGAAATGTGGTTACAAGCAAAAACTAAATCTTGCCATTCTCTTGGTATGGCATTATCCACAACTTTATCAAACAGAAAAAGGTCTCTGTCGCTTGAACTATCAACTAAACATTTCTTATAGACGATGTTATTTCAATGAATAACTCCAAATTCGGTGACTATCTCGCTATGATTTATCCTCCAGAATTGGAGATATAAGAAACTGCATTTTCCAGCGTATTTAATATGCAAGAGCGTGCAGTTCACATGATGATTTTGTGGAGAGACATAGCAATCTCTCTTACTAACCGTTAAATCGAGGTTACACCAGAGAAAGACTTGCCTCTAAATTTAAACGCCTTTTTTGGCAGGTATCACAAAATGGTATATAAATATAACATCTCTCTTCGACAAATGATCGCTGGTGGCATCAGTGACCTTAGTTGGTGACCACTGCCTATTTGATTTATGGCAAGTGCCACATGTGGGGCAGGATGCGCCTACTATTTTCGAAACACCTGATATCACTTCTTGGCCTTTTGGCCGGAGGTCCGTTTATTTTTCTTTAATGAATTTGACTTTGTTGTGTGTACCAGTGCTTTACTGTCTGTCCTGTGCTGTTTTGTGTCTATGTTTATAACTAGTGTATTACGAATTGTGACCTAGTGTTATGGACTACGGATGGGTATAATTGCGATTATTTTAAATAGAATTTGGAGAACATAATGTAAAAATTTCGGGAAATTTGATCCAGCCAGAGAGGAGTTAAAGTTTTTGGAAATTTTGAAATTGGAAGAAAAGAGAAGCCAGGCTTTGGGTGATTTGCATATATTTGAATACATAACACTTCTTTATCACACAATTTACGACTGCTTGACAGACTCAAAGGAGAACCAAATCAGTATTTTAATATTTATTTGACAAATTAATTAAATTAAATAAATAATTGCAAGTGTTGGATGCAGGACGTCTTAAGGAGGGGTTCTAAGCCGAGTGCTTTAGACTCTGATATAATCGCTTAGTAACTTAGTGGAGTATGCTGTCAAATCCCATCGACAACACGGAGTAAAACTGTATTTTACTCGAAAAGGCAAAGCATCTTTGCCCCATCTTTAAACATAATATTTAATAGAGCATCATCGTACTTAAGGTAGCATTCCAACTTTGCGAAGACTATCTTTCAAACGTGAATTTTGCTGTTAAGTTGTGTATCACTTAAAAGCTATAACCATGCATTACTTTGTTTAATCAATAAATTAATGGGTGATGAATTCGAATGAACATTTTAGTAAAAGTGTAAAGAACTTGGTTAAAGTGACTTAAAAAGATTAAGGTCGGAGCGGTACGGACTGTTGTCTAGGTGTCAACAGGTAATTGCACTTCGGAATAATGGTTACAAAGTTTTGAAAGAGGCCTTAGTTTTTTTTCACAGTGTACAATCCAAGTTTATCAACCGATTAGTCCAACAATGCCATCTTATTAAGCAGAAATAATTCGACTCTAGAAATCATATAAAAACCGAGGCACGTCTATCGACACAACTTTTTGAAAAACATCTGTGAACATCAAGATGGCTTCCTTTCACAAGTTCTCGAGTTAAACTCTTTTGAGCGTACTGCAGGTGACTACATTCCAAACTGAGAAAAAAACCGAAATGTTGTAAATTACGTAAGTTTTTCCCTTTTGAATGACCATGAAGAATTCATTCGTCAAAAATCATGGTGTTCTTGACAGTAATAGAAAAAAATTAATCAGTGTCAGCGGCTGAAATTGGCTTAAAGGCGTAATTTTCGAGAGCGATGCACCCTTTCGGCGCAATCTACAGGATGGACATGACTAAAAACTTTAGGAATGCTAAGGAAGCGATTATTTATAATAATATGTTGACGGATTTGCTGTGAGATTTAGAGAGAGTATTAACCGTTCGAACTCACTATCAGGACTGCTACGGCTTCTCAGCGCAGTCTCCACAAGCGTAAATACAACATACAATGTAATTTTATATCACCATTCGATTTCGGAAAGAATTAAGCGATCCTGATAATGGGTGACATGGCAAGTATAATATGCAACTAAATATCTGCATTTATATGTAGATATTAATTAGCCGTGTCTGTGATCATCGGGATGAAATACGACACCCATGCTGTGCTTCACTGAGCTGCCTGTTTTCGAACCATTTACCTTGAAAACCGATTAAAGACGGACCACAGGTATAAAAGTGAGTCATTATCGGGCCAGGGGGACGAATGCGCAATTTGTTATTGTCTAAAATCAAGGATTTCGTTTGTTACGAAGAATATAATTACCCACATGTAAACAATAAAGTATACACAGAAACAAGCCACAGAGGCGACTATTACAAATTCAAACTGCTGTCAATCATGGGAAGTCACGTTAGTTACGAAAATTCAGGAAGGCTTGCGAAGAAAATATAACACTTTAGTCAGTCAATTAGTTCTCAGCATTACGTTTCTTTGCTATTGTTATACACGAAATAAGGTAACTCTGATTGCATCAGTAGCATGGTAAAAGCAACGATACGTGTACCACAAGACTCATCCTTGGACAAAAGTTGACAATTTTAGGAGCGATAAATCGACGGCTGTTATCTTACATACTGAGAGGACAAATTATTAATTACCGTGAGCGATATTCTCTTTTCGGGAATTTAGTGGTCCTCAAAAAGAGGGTTTCGTTTTGCTCACTTGGCAAACGCCTATCCAGTTTTGCTTTTTCTGGTAACGCATAATCGACGCTTGTATGGCGACACTTGGCACCAGTGGTGGCTCTCGAAATAGTTTGGTAAATTGTAACTTTTCGATCTCCATCTGTATTGATAGAACTTTCCTCTTCTCTGCTAAATACATTGTAACTTCTAGTCGCTGTGACTGAGAAGGTTGTGAGTGCTGCTTCTTGTCCTTCACTGGAAAGGAGAGCCAAACACTGCACTTCTTCAATTGGTGGACACTAAGCTATGTCTGACACACCAATTGCAAAACAATGACTTTCAAGTTTTCTACTTTGTGGTGAAAAAATGTCTAGATCGGTTGACTCTGATGTAGCTGAGATGAAATCATCTGTAGTGACTGTTTATTCAAACGTGAGAATTTCTTTCCCAAGATTTCAATGACCTCTGACTTTTACACCTCCCTTGACTCTTCTGTACCTCTGCAATCTCTGAAGTTTAAGTCTACGTTTACTCTAAGTAGCCCATCACTGCCCGTCAAAATATTACTAAATTCCTTATCGTTTTTAAATGGCAAAGACCTTTGCTAATTATAAAACCAAAAAAAATCTGAAAGTCACAGACCCTAAAATGCCACTTTTCAAACAAGCGGGTTATGCTGATCGGCCGCAGTGCCAGGGCTATCTTGTTCTTGCTATCTTTTGGAATTAGAGGCGAATTCAATTGTCTAAGGTATTGGAAAATTTGTGAAAGCTTGTATAATATAAACAAGAGATACGACCCTATAAGTTATGGAAATTGTTTATATAATTAACGGAATGTTAAAGCTTCAATCTGTATTTTTGGTAGAGTTTAGTTACCATGGCGAACATTTCTCTTTCTTATTCATGGAGAGATAGTATCATTAATCCACTATGCATGCTAAATTGCGGTAATAGTTGTACGTCTGTTTGTATTAAAATTTTCGTTTCTTGAGATTTAGATGTTTCTTTTTGGCTTTTATCAATAGAAGTGGTCTGTGGTATTTTAATACCTACGCGCTTGGTTCATGACGCGAAGTGACAGGCGTCACTGAAAGTAGTAAGGCGTTGTCCTAATTTTATCGATTCTAAGTAGACGAAAACTTTCAGACAGTACCTGACATTCAATATGTTTCCCTTGGTCAGAATGTTATTGGCAAGGAACCAAAGGGTGAAAACCTTCCAATGCAGGCCAATACAGACACGTATTTAAGGTAAAGGGCGACGAATTCGGACGCGCACACGCTTTTGAACGTTTCTACGCAGATTTAACTCCAGCCTGTCGCAAATGGGTTACTTTGTAGCGCATGTATTTAATATCACCTGTCATTGTTGAACTTGCGCTTTTACCTAATTTTTGACCAAGTCTCTCAGAAATACATGTGACCTATAACCTTGTCATATTTTCACCCCCTAGGAAGCTGGCTTTTATTCAATGTGAGCGAAAAATTAGCATTTCTCTCCCATTTACATGGCGCATATTACCCATTCACCTGGAGATATTGTAAAAAGTAGCGTGGTGACACCCTATTATTAAAAGTGTAAACTAATTGGTATTATGTCAGGATTTTATTCACCAAGTTTGGTCAAAATGACACCATTCAAAGCGACAGGAAGAAAGTTCGAAAATTATGTAGTGATATAATTTCGATATTGTCATTTTGTAATCGATACTTATGTAAAAATTTCTTTACAAACATCATGAAAACTATACATTCGATAGATATGGATCTTAAGTCTTGGTATATATTAAAATTAACTCATTTGCTAAGCTTTTTATAATTGCTTTCTTTAGTTTAAGTGAATGATATCATTTTTATTTATTTCTGACGACGCCATTTTAACGTCCGTTTCCATGGAAACGAGCGTGGTGACCCCCCATTTTTATTTTATTTTTGCACTTACACAACTTCAAAGAATATTTGTGCAAAGTTTCAAGAAAATGACACTACAACTTAATTTTGACGTAACACGTATCTACCCTTAATAAGCCCGTATTAAGGGTAGATACGTGTAAATAAAGGACAACATAGTGTAATACAGGAAACACAAATGCAGATCCATTTTTGACAAGCAACGTGACTATGTATCTCAATGCACTCAAATGCAATTCAGACAGAGACAAAGAGAGACAGGGAGACAGATGGTCAGAGAGACAAATAGATCAAAATCAAACTACAAAATATGTCAAGTGCAAAATTGGCAAACAAGTCTCCATTTGAATATGTGATTACAATAAGCTTGGAATAACCTTGCTATGCACTTACATTCTATGTTGTTGAACGGTGATGTTGCACATATTTGAGAGAGAGAGAGAGAGA
>LD350631.1:42092-72670 GCA_001465055.1 Ptychodera flava
AGGCAGAGATAGCGAGAAAGAGACAGTGAGGCAGAGACAGAGGACAGGCAGAGAGGCAGAGAGAGGTCAGTTACATAGACATACAAACAAACAGAGAGACAGACAGACATACATAGCCAGTCAAAGAGACATATAGACAGAGACAGAGAGGCAGATATACAGACAGACAGGAGCATGCGACAGTATAGACAAAGACAAACACAGACACAGAGAAACAAATAAGACAGAGAGACAGATAAAGAGAGAGCGACAGACAGATAGGCAGAGAAAGAGAGAGACAGAGAAACAGAGATATGTCGGGTGACAGAGATAGATACAGGGAGACCGACAAATAGGCAAACAGACAGAGATACAGACAGACAGAGAAATACATAGTATTAGAATGAATAATTGACTATATTTTACCTGAACAGTGTTTATACAGATGAATACAGTGAACAACCCAATACTTGTATTTAGCAAACCTGTATTCATGTGGATCATGTGAATTCACCTGCATTATTCTATAATACAGGTAACCCATCAGTGTGAATTTAGCTGTATTATTGCTTCCTGATGCAGTGAGAGTCAGAGAAAGAGAGTCTGAGACTTCAGTCATTGTCAGAAGAAAGCATTATCACTTAGCGGTAATGCATTACCACACTATTAAGTGCAATAGTGGCAATATTAAGTGGAAAACTATAAGGTGCAAATAAGTCATATTAATCACTGATATATATTATGTTGTCGCATGAATGATAATCAAAATCTAGCTATTTACTCACTTGCTGTGTTTTCGACCCGTGATATTTGCATCAGAGAGAGAGAGAGAGAGAGAGAGAGAGAGAGAGACGGAAAGACAGACAGACAGAGACAGAGGGACAGAGAGAGGGATGGCGACAGAGAGAGGGAGACAGAGAGAAAAGAGAGACACAGACAGAGACAGAGACAGACAGACAGACAGAAACAGACAATCAGACAGACATGCAGCGACAGAAATAGAGACACAGATACAGGTTGAGACAGACAGACAGACGACGGACAGTTAACAGACAATTTGACAGACAGTCAAGAACAAAGAGACAGACAGAAAAAAGGCATACAAAGAGAGACAGCAATACAAAGACTCAGCTAATTCTCAGACGAAGGCATTACCACCCAATGTCAACATATTACCACTCTATGAAAATATTGTAACTCTTAAAATATATTTCCTCTCTGAGTCTTTTCGGTAAACGCTTAATAAAAAAACCAAACTACAAAATGTATTCTAAAATATGAATTGACAGAAATTCAGTAAAAATATTCAAGGCATATATCTCGTATAAAGTAATTGATATATATATTCTACTGTTGCATTTACAGTTATCATACTCTAGCTATTTACTTACAGACTGTGATGTTAAATTGTGGTGTTTGCGTCATTTAAGATAGATAGATAGATAGATAGATAGATAGATAGATAGATAGATAGATAGATAGATAGATAGATAGAGAGGGAGAGATAGGGAGAGAGAGAGACAGACAGACAGACAGACAGAGACAGAGAGAGACAAACAGACAGACAGACAGACAGACAGACAGAAAGAGACAGAGACAGACAAACAGAGAGACAGATAGACATAGACATAGACAGTGAGAGACAGAGACAGACAGACAGAGACAGGGAGAGGGTGAAAGATACAGAAAACAAAAGAGAAAGAGAAAAAGACAGAGAAAGATACAAAGGCAGAGTCAGACAGACAGGGGGACAAAGAGGCACGGGGACACAGTTTAAACTCTGAAACCAAAGCATTACCACTAATCAACTATGCATTATGGCTGAATTGAAAGAAATAATAAAAGTTTTGGATATTGCTTCTTGTTAGTTTCATATCTAGCTACAAGGGGGCTAAATGCACTACCTTTACTTGATAATCACTTTACCAGGCCTCAAAGCAACATCTTCATTTTTCACTGAAAATGTGTCAAGAAAGAACCCCAGGGAAGACTTACAAACCCTGCCAGCTCAGGCTGTCCATTTATATAGACCCGTCGCCTACATTATACTTCAGGTAAGTGTGTTGCAATGTACTAGGCCATTGGGGCCATAATATATCTGTGTTGTAGAATATCGGGGTGGTCAAAGTTTGCAGAAAAAGTTACTGCAAAAAATGTAAGGTTTACTTAGTAAAGATCTGCAAGAAAGCACAATCCAAGCTCCTTGTACTTCTTGTTGGAAAGGAGTTAAGGGTGCAATACATCTCTGCCGGGTCTGTGGTCAAGATAACGTTCGTCACAAGCACATACCTTTGGGGAAAGCTGTCAAAAAGCAGTCCAAAAACCCGTTTTGATATATGCTCGATGCAGACACGAGAGAGTCGCAGGCAAGAACTAGAAAACCATTGATGATTTGCATCTGCAAAGGAAGATGCCAGGAGGCGTTGGAAACTGACTAGGTCGTGATAGAAGCGTGACTCTATTATACGCTGTCTAGAAGATTGGACACATCGCCGACAAGCACTTCCGGTTATGAGTCTTTGCCACAAGATGCACACAGGATGGGAGCCACGAGGCCTTTTAGTTTTGCTGCAGCTCCTCTCGCCGCAGAGCCCATACAATTGCAACTATGCACTGGAACTCCCTCTGTATCCTAGTTATCCGAAAAAGAGTTAAGCGAGGTTCCTGGATGTAGCCCAATGACCCTGATCCTTGACTTCTGACCTCTTTGACCCTTTTTAAATATTTGTCGGACCAGTTGCGATATACCCTTCCTTTTTCAGATTGTCACAAGGCCTGCTCCAACATAATAGTTGCTCTACTAGAACGCCAAAGTAGTTAGGAAACCCCAGTTTCGACAACCTTGAATCGGAACAGCAAGTTCTGGCACAGAAACCACTCACATATAGACCCTTACTACCATTTAGCCCCTGCGGTCCCGATCCTTCTCTCGCATCCCAGTCAAAAGAACACTAAATTGCCCACAATTTCCTTCGATTTGTACCATTGAAGGTTACGTTTCTTATAATTTTGTCAGTTTCTCATATGAGCAATAATGTACAGCATCATAATAACTGCTAAATACTTTTATAAAAGTACGTTAACATATTTCAGTGAAAGTTTCGAAATCATCAACACATAACAAAAGAAGTCGCATTGTGAAGTTCCGCAAATGCCATAATTTAAGGCAGCAAGTTATGACGAAACTGAAGGGGTCATTCTCACCGTAAACTTAGCATGCAAATTTATTTTGTCATTTCCATTGGAAAGAATTGATATCCATTTGTTTCGTACAACAGGTGCAACTAGTCCCCCTTCTTTCAATCAAATTTTTTTGGTATGGCTGAAGACACAATGAGTGGACAATTTGACAAGAATGCTATCTCCTTCTCAATCATGGATTATTTCCTTATCATTTGAAATGAGAATTGAGAAAAATGCTATGCTTTAAAGTACGTTTTCAGAATTTTTTCAACTAGTATATGACTGTTCCTTCACATTGGAGACATGATAGACTTGACTGAGGAATATCTGAGGATACAAATCATATTGAATTACGGTAAATCTACATTACTGTACGGTCCTGAAAGCCTCCCCAACGTCGCAGTCATAAGACCTCGGCTCGGTTTCCCTCCAGAAGGTGCACAGCAGCACTGTCAACATCAGCATTATCAACAGCAACAGATACAACTACACCATCGCCATCAGTTGCTGTAGTTGTGGCTCATTCTGATTGCATTTGATGTCTGAGAGAAAACAATTAATCCCAGTTGTTGTAGTTGTTGCTCGTTTTGACCGCATTTGATGTCAGAGGGAGAGAAAAAAATAGTGTTGTCTGCATGCTGGTGCCTATGCATAAAGGCAGAAAACCTTTAATTTATCAGGTAAGCTAGAAAAACCACAGGTCAAAATGGAGCATTGGGGAGATAACTCAAGGTCACAAGGTCAGCTCCTACTAAGTGTGGCTTGAACTCGAAGGGTAGGGCAACTAGTCATGGTAGTTTACTTGCCCGTTTAGTACAAAATAAAGTGTAAGACAGATGGCCAGCAGGACTAGAAGATTTTTTTATATTCTATCTGGAGAAAAATAATGATGTAATAATTCCTTAGCCACAGGTTTACTAAAGGGGCTTTGAAAGGACCCCATAAGGTACACACTGCCAGTGAAGGAGTTACTTGGTCTTGGCTAGGCGTGAATAGTTCATACCTATTTGCAGAGAACGTGCATCTACGCAGAAAACAAAATAGATGACATACACTCTTTTCCCCAGTTCGCCCAGATCTCAAAACATAAAGAATGGTGAGAAAGCCTTTATTGCTTGGCCTTTAGGGACATGGATATTCAAGTATCTTATACCAGTGCCAGGCTTCCGGGGCACCACTGGCCTCACAGGCGTCATACCCCAGACTCGTCTTGATAAACAAGATTAAAGAACTCTCTATTGTTCCTTTTGCCCTTTGCTCGCTCAACGCCCTTGGCGTATTTGATGTATGAGAGAGAGATATTATGTAGATCCGTAGACGGTCTCCATGCCGGCACCTATTCATATGGGAGACCTGTCATAAGACCACACACACACATATATATATATATATATATATATATATATATATATATATATATATATATATATATATATATATATATATATATATATATATATATATATATATATTGATTGATTGAAATAGAGTTGGTCAATCTGCAAATTTTACACATCAGTTTTTTCATCCACAGGAACCAAGCTTCGATATTCTGTACCGATGAAGGAGGTACAGTTTATCATCAAATTATGTTAACTTGTCTCCCCCAATCGTCCGATGCAAGTTTCTATGTTGACGTCGTATCTGATGGCCTATAGCTACACATGCGCTCAAACATTTCTACCGATCCCGTACCAGAACTTTTCATTGCATCACAGGATCCGGATCCCCTTCATCTGACTTCTCTTATGCCCACTTGATACCGAAACTGAGAAGTGTCTGCTGTTTGGACACATTTCCAATTCATTAAACATCAAAATGACGACAAAGAGAATAAATACAATGCAAATCTGATTTATATAAATTTGTGGTGCTGATGGAAAATGACAGGCTGAAGGTGGTGCCCTCTACGGTTTTGTTTATGAGATGTATATCTAGTGTTGAGGTGAGCAAGGCTCGAGAAAACATCGGGCCTCACTTATCTTTGTACGCACGTAAACTTGCGCATTGATTTTGTGAGTGGTAAATTTCGTAATGTGCATATGTCATTAGTTTCAGTTTGTTTACCAGAAACCAAAAAGTAATGGAAAACTGAGTTTAAAACGACAAAAAACGGTATAATCTACAATATTCAGCTAAAGTAAAGATTATTTGCACCCAAAAATTTCAACTTGCAAGGTGTGCTCATGGCTTTTGGAATCCACCTGCTGCACCGAGGCAAAATTGGCATGTACAGTGCATGATGCACCCAGGTATTTCGAACCCTGATAGCGAGAATGATCATCTGGATTAACAAGTAAAATGGGCAAGCAGCATTGTCAACATTGACCTAAGCATCGACATAATTGGATTCACAAGCATCAGCCTACAACACTGCCTTTACACTGTACAACTCTTGGTACATGTGACAGAAGAGAACAACACAATCCGATTTCGTATTTCAAGGAAAGGGCAAATTCAAGAAAGGTCAACCAGGCAACTACAACAACAACACCCAAAGCAAGGGAATCGGGCAGCTAGACAAGATTGTCTTCCAAAAAAGGCCAACAGGCAAAGTCTTCCTATATCTACCTATAAATTTACAGATTCATTTGACTGAACTATCCTGTGATTTGTTTGATTGACATTAGGGGAGGCGGCGAAAGTCCAAAGCCAAAATGAGACTACATCAAATCGCAATAACACATATAAATTCATACTAATAAGTTGACTTTATTATTGAATCATATACATAAATTCACGTGGATCCACATTAATACAGGCTTGCTAATACAAGCAATCGATTATTGCCTGTATTCATCTGCCTTTGCACTCTTCAGCTAAAATACAGGCAACAATCCATGCAAATACAGTAAGTATTATTGCGTTGTCATGCAGTGCGCGCCCACATGTCCTGTTTCTTAGAATAACTTTTGAGCGGCATAGCTAGCAATGTCGCTAAATAGGCTGACTCGCCTCCGAGTAGATATTTGAAACCACTTGCGAATGTTAATGGCAGTGTATTGGCTATATACAAAAACATACTGGTGCAAACTGTAATGTAGGTCTCCTGGTTATATGTCAAATAAGCAATTTTGGTCGCAAGTCGTATCTCTCTTTTAGACGTTGAGCTCACCAGAGAATTTCACCTAGTGACTCCATATATTTGTCAACAGAATGAACCCTGTCCTAAAAAGGAGAGTATCCCCATGTGTAGCTGCTGTGGCGATATCGATAGCCACAATAAGAAATCGTTATGAGACTAAGAATGTGGGCATTTTGCGAAAGATTATGATTTTAGTCATCCACGGACATACAAGTCACCAAGTTGTTATAAAACGTGCCTGTCTTAGGAATTCTTTTGAAGTCGTAAGTGCTAAATTTAAAGTTGTAGAACATCCATAATAAACTGGACAAGTAGTATTCGGAAGTCCGTCCATTCGCCTTCAGTCACGCAAGATTTTTGTCTTCGCCAGCCAGAATATAATAGTTTAGCCTGAAATCTTATGATCCCGGTTATCATCCCTTAAGCTATCAAATATTAAAACTGCACGTCTACGTATACACAGCTAAACATCTGGCATATGGGGATCCTGTAAAACTCTCCCTCTAGACTGACCACCCTTTTAGCAATTGGTGTTGCCATGCCAGGGAAATCACTTCAAACAGTTTCGGGATGTCGCCATATGGCATATCTTCTATACACTTTAGGGGAAAAACTTTATCTTGGATAGGCAAATAAGAACATTATTTTACTCTAAACTTGAGAATTTTTTAATAGAACATTAACCCAATAGCTCTTACACTTACATACCCAATAGGTAAACCTAGCGATCGCACCATTACAAGGTAAAACTCTAAAATCTGACCAGAAAAAATACAACTTCACTACAAAGCACGAGGTTCAAAATTTAATAAAACTTCCGAAGCACTAGGAAAAAACAGAAACAAAACACATTTTTACTTAGGCGAAGTTGTACACAGGACTTTCCTTCTGTGATAAATAAAGAAAATTCACAAAATTGTATTTCTCTTATAGACTTCTAAAGTGTTATTTAGCTCCAACACGAGACTGTGCATATAAAACGTTAGCTATCATTGTCATAGCAATGTTGACGTAAAGGCAACTGGTCGCCCACATCTGAACTCACGGAGGCAAGCACAGTAGACCGCTTATGTGACGTTGATTGGATCAACTTCCATAACATTTAATCCCTAATGTCTCATGTATCGTTCTAGAGGAGGACTAAATCCTTCCTATTTTTGAATAACTAGTGCCTGATGAAATATGTTCTGAATAAGATCTGGGGCAGCGACTGTCGTGGATTTTTCTTGTATATGAGTAAGCAACTGTTGGTATTGAACATACTACTGCTTATATATACTTCTTTTGTTTCTTTGCTACTCCTGTTTTCCCTTGTATTACATCAATAACAACACCTTGTATAGGAGTTATGGCTATCACTATCGGAACTGTTTGAATAGCTGCAATGACAGCAGAACTAACAAGAATTCCCTTAGTTATATTAAGAACCATATCAATTTTCGCCATTTATTGATAACTGCGACGACAAGCATACCTAGTTCTTTCAATGTAGTCGGCAACTGTTCAACACTTTCAACAACTGAGAAGTATATTTTGCTAATATGATATATGTAAGGGTTGATAAAAAATCATTGGAGTAATATGAAAAACCCAACACAATATGGCAGAAGGAGGAGGAGGAGAAGAAGAAAACAGAGATCTCAAGGATATCGATAATTTAAATTTTGATGATGATGCTGATTTTAGTTGTGATGAAACATCCTTTTAATCAACAACAATAATGACCTTACAGAAGCCGACCCTTTTCTGGATAGCTCACGTGTTAGCTCACGCGACAGCTCAAAGGTTAACTGAATAGAGAGTAGACTTGATGTATTCTTAAAAGAGAAGAATGACACTGATTCCTCAGCACGAGATTTTTTGATTTTGGATGCTAAGATTATACGAAAGAAAGCTGTTTAAGAGACATCAGGCTGCCAAAAGAGAAAGGAAGGGGGTTTTTAGCACGCTCGGCAATAAAAAGTGCAGTAGCCTCTGAATCTATAAGAAAAGTATTCAATGGTGGTGACTCACGGGGTACAGAGCCCGACCAAGAGAGTTGTACATTGCTTTCTGAAGATGTGTTACTGAGGACCTGACACCTCGCGACATTGGAAGGCTCAGAGATGAATTAATACTCTTACGACATGACTTTAGCGGTAATGGACATAAAATACAAGCTATCAAAAATAAAATCTATGAATGAAATAATCTTAACCCTCACTAAAGAGTTCTTTATGATTTAGAGATGGCAAATATACGTCTTAACGAGCTTTACAATGAAAGAAACAAAGTTCTGTCTGACGAAATGCCTTCGGCAGCTCTTATACCTGAACTCAGAACAAGACTAGGTAAACTTGATAATCGAATTGAAGTGCAACATTACCTAGTCAGTGAGGCACGTGAAAGACTGGGGCAGACTGAGTCTCTTCGTGATGTAATTTCCGATCCAGAATTATCACTGAAATTGAAGCTGAAAGAGTTATTTAAACGGCATGGTATTAACAATCGCTGCATTACTTACTGCCTTTGGAATGACAATATCAACAATCGCCCTGGCTGTGACTAAAAGGAGTCCCCTGCGATCAGCTAACACAGGTCAAAATGCCGGCTCAGGCGACAGTCCATCCAAAGCATACACAAAAGCAAAGGACATTATCAGGCAGTTTGGTGAATGGTTAAAAACCCTACCTGCAAAAATTGCTGCTGTAATACCTGGTTTATTTGCTCCCTTGTCAGGCTTCTATTAAAAACAGCAGGATCAGTGGTCGGGTTTATTGGAGAACAGCTATGGATATTTTTGACAGGTTTACACAGTAGTCATAGTGATTAATTATACATTAATATACACGGGCGTGTTTGGCAAAAAGAATATTGCAAGGTTTTTTTCTAAAAAGAAAAACCTCTTTGGTTTCTCTTTCGAAACGGAATGATGTAAACTTTGGCGAGTAAATCTTCATATCCTTCGGGCAAATTCGGATATGAGGCTCAAAGATGATTACTTATATCATAACATTTCAGTTTTCATTAAGGACTGTCAAAAGACTAAATTCGTTAAGCGTCTAGAATTCATAGCCGTCTTTCAGGATAGTGAAGATGATACAGAGGTGCATCATCTTCAAGAATATCGGGTCCTTCGTCGTATTTGCGACACAAGTAACCGGTTTATATTTCAGTGAGATGGAAATATTGATGTGAAGATGTGATTTTTATTCTGAGAATACTATATGCACTATTAGAAAACAAAATTCCATTCAGTCGATCATTATTACTTTCACAACAGCCGAGAACAAAGCCAAGATTAACCCAAGATAAATATTGATTAGGTTCACCTTTTAGCTTATCAAACAGTCGTAAGTTGCGTGATAAAGAATTGTTAATCTATACAAATGCATGCAAATCGCCCGATTTTCTGTCTTTTTTTCCCTCTAAATTCAAAATTTCCAAAGAATTTAACTCCACTCTGGCTGGGTCAAATTTTCTTTAATTTTCATCTAATGTTCTTTAAATGTTGTGTAAAATACGACTTATTTGTTTGCCAATAAAGTTCTTACATTTTGAATAAGAGACATTTTATTTTTATTATCATGATTTTAATCACTTGCTTGAATGTCAGTCTTTCTACCCTTGCCATTTTAGAATGAGTATAGATAATGCAAAATAAAATAGTCGTTATTTCTACATAATCTTCTTTCAAGTGAAATATTATATTTCAGAAAATTTCACCACGTTTTTGACTTAAATTTTTTCTTATCATTAATACTAAAATTGAGGTTTTTTACCCCAAATATACACCAACTTCATCCTTCGACTAAACTACTGCTACCATACTTAACTTTAGAGTCTCTGCTTTTTGAAAATATATAATATAAGGGGGTTTCCTCAACATAGTTGATGGGAAATATTGCTTGGAAAAAAACTGTGTTGACAACATGCAGCTCCATCTTAAAGATGATGTCCAGCGAGAGATACAGCCGGGTATTACAACCAAGGTAAGATTTTTCTGTACGAACATGTTCTGCACTTTAGAACTATCCCATTCAATGAATCAGACACAATTATAAATGAAAATGTTAATTTACTACACCATAGCATGAGAGGCATATTAGTACACTTCACTACAGGTCAAAATCAGTCAGAACTGAAAAGTTAACTTTTCATGAACCCATCCGTTGAATCTGTTTCTGTCTATTAGACCTATATGTGTGGTGTTGTTATTTAGGTAATAGGTAAGCTTCTTAATGTGACTCTCATATTGTGTTTTCTTCTTCTGGAGTGCTTTGATTCTGTTGAAGTGGTTCCATTGTCTGTTTGAAAATTCCTATTACCTAAACAACAACAGTTCCTATTACGTAAACAACAACACTACACCTGTAGGTCTACAGATTAAGGTAAACCCAATCACTCCTAGAAAACATCAATATTTTAAAAACAAGATTGATAGAGTACTACAAAAAACAGGGCGAAATCTCATGCAACTGATTGTCCAAGAACAAAAGAATGCCATTATCACCTTCAACAGAAAGATAAAGGAAACTCACCGTAATGAGGCAAGAACTGAATGGCGAACAGGCCATCGCAAAGTTGAACAAAGTTGAACAAATTCACTACTAAGTTAACACATTTACTTGAATAAAGAAATAGAAATAAAATGAAGAAATTCAACAAGAACAACAACAACAACAACAACAACAACAACAACAACAATAACAACAAAGTTCAAACCTCTAGAAGTACGAACACACCTGCACAACATCGTCGCTTCAAAAAGAATCTACGCAATAATAGAAACAGAAAACCAAAGCCTACATCCAATCATAAAACTGTCATTAACCTCTCCGGCAGTGCATTCACTACGCAGAAATGAATCGTCTTTCAAAGGGACTTTAATTCTGTCCCACATCCCAACGCGTGAACATTAATGAACTCAAACTTGATATTGAGGAATTAAAAAAAAAGATGCAGACTTGCCTCTATATTTAGAGACAAAGATGACAATCGTAACATACACACTAAGAACACACAGTTTCCGTACCTGAAGTCTGAATATGTCCCTCTGTCATCTGAAAACTCTAATTTAGAACGTTTTCCCACAATAATTGAGGGTGACATCTTAAATAGGCAAAACTGTAAAAGATGCTGGGACAACTTAACATCAGCTGAACTTTCCGCATTCAACCGCTTCAAAAAAGACAGGATATTATTGTCAAACCAGCTGATAATGGTGGCAGCGTTGTCGTTATGAATCAAACTTGGTACAATGAGAAATGCGCGGAACTCCTTTTAGACACCAAATTCTATGAACAACTTGACATTGATCCATCGGAAATCTACGCGATAGAGCTTCAAAAGAAGATTAATCGTTGGAAACGAAAACAGTGGATATCGAATGATACTGCTACCAGGCTTCTACCACAAGAGCCAAAACCAGGACATTTTTATGGACTGCCAAAGGTACATAGGAAAGACACTCAACTGCTTCCTATAATTCCACAATGTCAGTCACTTACTAATCATATATCCGCCCTTGCTGATTTTATTCTCTAACCAATAGTAAAAACATTTCCATCCTACATAAAAGACACAAATCACCATTTAAAAGATATTGATCATGTTACGATACCTGATAATGCTCTTCTTGTCACTATGGATGTCCAGTCACTGTATACAAATATTCCTCGTGAATTTGGTCTGAATGCTGTGAAAGAGTATCTCATTAATCACGAAGTAGATAATCCAGATTTTTGCATTGAAATGTTACAATTTATATCGGAACACAATTTTTTTCATTTTCAAAGAGAAATATTACTTGCAGAAACATGGTAAGGCCATGGGGTCAAAGGTGGCTCTATCCTATGCAAATCTTGCAATGGGCAAAATTGAAAGTACAATACTACAAAATGCAAAACATCAACCTTCACACTGGCGTCGCTTTATAGATGATGTGTGCTTTATATGGATCCATGGTATTGATAATTTACATTCCTTTCTTCAATCTTACAATCAAATCCCCCCCCTCAAATTTACCATGGAGTATAGTTCAGTAAGCTAACAATTTTTAGACACACTTATGACTATTCACAACAATAAAATTGAAACCTCCATCTATAGTAAACCTACAGATCATCATACCTATCTTTGGTACAATTCATGCCACCCAAAACACGTTTATAGCTCAATAGTAAAACTTTCTCTAATATGTACAAAAAGTCAAAGTACAAAGCTACAATGAGCAGTCTTTCTATCAAGGAAAACCGAAACCTCCTTGGAAGAATGCTGGTCATTGCACAAGTGCGTGAACTTGACGTTCCTGAAGTCTTGGCATACCCACTCAGCCCTGTACCAACAACATTTGCCAATTTTGACGCCACGATGACGAAAACAAACAAAGCTGATATGGCATATCGCATGGAAAGCAAATTTCCTGATGCAGTGGTTGATGCTGAAGTGACAGGCAAAACAGCAATCATCATTGATGCAATGGCAATGATTCAAGTGCACAGCAAACTACCTGCCACTTAAGGTGACCTTGAATCAAATATATTTGACAAGTTAATTTCAATTGGCTTAAAGTTCAAAGCAACCAGAGTGGACTTTGTGATTGACAGATACAGAGAAGTCTCAATCAAAAAATGCTGAGAGAACAAGAAGATCAATCTCTGGCTCCTATGATGAAATTAGAATAAATAGGGCAGCTATGAAAGTACCAAGGCAGTTCAAGAAGTTCTTGGCATCTGGTAAGAACAAAGAGACACTGCTGTACTTCCTGTTAGGCTCGTGGAAAGAGTATCAAGCTACTCGCCTAAAGGGTGTCACATTGTACGTGAATAGTTGTGAACATTGCTACAGACTAAAAGCAGTTAATGGTTTAATGTTGACCAGTGAAGTGCAAGAACTAAGATGTGACCATGAAGAGGCTGACACGCGTCTCCTCCTCCACACAAAACATGCTGCAAGTTATGAAGATTCTGACACTGTCATCATCAGAAGCCCTGACACAGATGTGCTTACTTTGGCCATCAGCATCATTCATTGTCTGCAAGCCAACCTGTATCGACACATAACAGGTAGAAATGGCAGAATCTTGCATGTCAAAAGAATAGCAAATGGTTTTAGGGGAGAAAGCCGCACTAGCCCTTGTTGGTATCCACGTTTTTTCAGGCTGCGACACCGTCAGTGCTTTGAGAGGAAAGGGTAAGAAGAAGGTGGTGAAAATAATGTTGCGTGAAGAAAGCCACATTGCAACATTTCTGCAGTTGGGTATGGAGTGGGAAATCACAGATCAATTGCTGCAGCGAATTGAAAGATTTGTTTGTCAAGGGTATGACCAAAATCAATGTAACAACATCAATGATGCAAGATACAGCTGCTTTCGACTCGGCATGAATAACAGTTCCTTCCCCAAACAAGGACTGCTTAGTCCAACACACAAAACGGGCAAATTACCAAGCTGCTGTTCACAGGCGATGTCTACTGCAAACAGTAGATGTGCCACACCCACATGATCATGGATGGCTGTGTTCTGATACCACTCTCACCATACAGTGGATGACTTTACCTCCAGCTCAAGATTCAGTGATGAAGTTCATCAAATGTAAATGCCAGAAATCATCGTGTGAGACTTCCAGATGTTCTTGCCAAAGTGCATCATTGCTCTGTACAGAGCTCTGTGAGTGTGTATCTTGTGGAAACAAAACTGAGGCGGAAGATGATAAAGTAGCAGCTAGCTACTTCAAGTGATGAAAGTGATACTGAATAGACACTGTATGACAATAAACATAAATAGCTATCCTTTGTACAGCTTATAGCAGTTTTTTATCTGCACTACCAGTAACAATAAAAAAATTCAGCAAAAAAAACTAGACTGATCAAATAAGCTATTCTGAATTTTACAATTCAATATTCTGTTTAACACCCGTTGGTGACATTCTCTCATCCAAAAGGCTTGATAATATCTTCCTCTTTTTGACAAAACACCTTAACTGAATCTCTGTGAATGAACATAGGTTCATTTGTATATTTTTAAGTCTTCTTGCAATCGTCGCCTAGATTGAAAGATTCCGTCGCGTGCGGGCCCTCCGGCGCACAGCGACCTACGACCCTTTACCACGACTGAAGGCACACTGTACTTGGCCGCGGCAAACTCAAAGAAAAAAAGTACCGCCCACAACTGACTTCACAGACTTTTCAAATATGTAAATCATGGTAGTGTAATTTGAATATTGCTCACGTGGGCTGTTTACGGGCATAATGAACACCCGGTAGTCAAGACAACAATGTCAATCAACTACATCGGCAGCGCTGACATTGCATAATCGCTCTACTCGGCAGTTGAAATCAATGACACGTGTGTGTAAGCTTAGGCTGGCCGCACGTCGGAGAAAAACTTACATATAGATACAGTTGTCAGTATGGCTCAATTGACGCCTATAAAAAACTCCATAGCGTCTTTCTCGCTGACCGCAGCAGAATGTGCAGTCTGCGGGGAGACTGTAGACTCTCGGAAGAAAAGGTCGATCTTTTCGAAAACGACCGATATCGCCGAGAAACTGAAGCACCTCTTTACAGTGGAACTGGCGCCTGGACATCACAGCAGCGGAGCCTGCCTTTGTAAAAAAATAAACACAGTGTGCTTCGTCGATGGCAATTCCAAAGAGATTTTCTTGATAGACATCGCAACTGAGTAATCTCCGCCACTATCTCGTCATGATAGCCTCTGGTGAACTGAACACACCCTGGAATTTACCATGCACAATTTGTTCCTTGGTACGTACGTTGTTTCGGAGATCTGAACCGATCAAAGCCGCCTTCACACCCATTTCGCTGCACTTCTGCACTTGATCTTTTACGAGTGAAATCAGGGGCGAAATTCCCAGAACGATCGATCCTGAACGGTTCGTAAGTGTGTCCATAACTTTGGGTGCCAGCGTGTAAATCATAGATTTCCCATACCTTGGGGCCCGGGCCCTGTTGGTAAAATAGCGAACACATCTCTGCCGCCGCAAAAACTCTTTGAGTGCGTCTCTTTGCTCTGTTTTCAACATAATATTATATACATCAGAACATTTACTGACTGCCTCGGCAATGCGAGTCGGCGATTGTTTGAATCGGCCATAATGATCAAATCAGAAAGCTAGACACAGACGTCAACGTGAGTATAGCTTCGGCCGTTTGATTTTCAATACTTTGAGTTTGAGAAAACACGTTGTGTTTGTTGACAAACAAGACATGATATAAGCTTAGGCGGGACAAAAGCCGGACGACAGTTTTGAATATGCTAATAACGATAACGCACTGAGTGAGCGGTGTGGGCGGTCTTGTTACCCTACATACTGTCATTAACTCGTTTCTGTAATACGATTGGTTCCAACAAAATTTTGCTGGAGAACAGGATTTCAACAGTGTGCCTTCAGTCGTGGTAAAGGGTCGTAGGTCGCAGTGCGCCAGAGCGCCCGCACGTGACGGACGGAATCTTTCAGTCTAATCGTCACCCAGAGATTAGCATTCTACATCACAGGAACATTTCAATTCAGAAGATGTGGGGCAAAAAACATTAATTTGAATATTTTTTTGCTCTTATTCATTGAAATTTTGTCATCTTAAAGCATAAATAATGTCCTATCATGTATAGTGTGTAGTTTTAAACTTTTCCATATTTCAGAAAAAAAACATACACCTATAATATCATTTATGCATAATGTTGGGCAAAAAGTGGTAAAAATGGAAGTTTTCTGTCACATTCTTGATTATGAGTAATAAAATTTCCATATGGCTTTCTCTTAAATTCAGTTTTCATAGATGTTTTATTGTACAATGTGAGTGAAACTGAAGTTGTCTCTCACTGAAAGTCACTGCCATTATTTTGGGGGAAAACCTCAAAAAATGCCATTTTTGGACAAAATTTACTCTTATTTACTCATAATTGGGAACTGACATATCATTTTGTTATATTTATATACAATTTCCTTTGGTTTACTGGAAACAGTAATCTGTCCTTCAATTTTATAGTTACATTTTGGGTAGAATTACACAAAAAATGAAACTTTTTGGTCAATTATCATGTCACCATTGGAAAGCTGATATTGAACTTCTCAAATATGTCTTGACACCTCATAATGTATCATTTCACATGAAATCAGGTTGAGAAGAAGACCCCCTACAAAATGCCATTTCTACGCACTTTAACAAGGCCTGGCCCACAGACTACTATAAGCTCTGAAAAGTTTATGTCAAGCAGTTTCTGAGATCAAGAGTGACAAAAAAGTGACAGTAGAAGAAGAAGATGAGGAAGAAGAAGAAGAATATTGAACTCAAGTAAAACCAATAGGGCCCAAGCCGCAAGGCTTGGGCCCCTAATTAGAGCTGCAAGCAGCGTTGGCGGGGCCCAAGCGGTTGCCATGGTTTAAAGTATTTGCACTGATGGTACTTTGTGCAAATGTTGAGCTTCAATGTGTCTCTTGTGTAGACAAATCTTGAGACTAGTTGTTAACACATCTGAAAATGCATTTAAAAGCTCACGCATCTTAATTCTCATTTCAAATGATTTTGAAAAAGTATGCTTGATAGAGAGAGAGAGGGGCAAACGAGTATTTTAAGTCAAATAGATAAATACCATTATAGCTCACTCTGTAAATTTACCATGTGTCCTATGTGTTGACAAATCCTTGAACTAGTTGTTATACATGAAAATTTCATGTTTTCAGATTTCGTCCAAATCCTACCCGCACGCGAACAGCAAACAAAGAATTTATTTTATGGTCCCTAATGTAGAGCAATTGGATAAAATACACAATGGAAGTGCTAAATAATTCATGGAGTTGATGGTGGAGACTGAAGTTACATGTAGGTACGGCAACATTGTGGCTAAACAAATCATCAGACGAATGCGAATCTGTCTTTATGGACACACATTGGTATAGACTGAAAGATTCAGTCGCGTGTGGGCGCTCCGGCGCACTGCGACCTACGACCCTTTACCACGACTGAAGGCACACTGTTGAAATCCTGTTCTCCAACAAATTTTTTTGGAACCAATCATTTTACAGAAACGAGTTTAATGACAGTATGTAGGGTAACAAGACCGCCCACATCGCTCACTCAGTGCATGATCGTGATAAGAATATTCAAAACTGTCGCCCGGCTTTTGTCCCGCTTAAGCTTATATCATGTCTCTTTTGTCAACAAACACAACGTGTTTTCTCAAACTCAATGTATTGAAAATCAAATGGCCGAAGCTATACTCACGTTGACGTCTGTGTCTAGCGTTCCGATTTGATCATTATGGCCGAACTATCGCTGACTCGCATTGCCGAGGCAGTCAGTTAATGTTCTGATGTATATAATATTATGTTGCAAAGAGAGCAAAGAAACGCACTCAAAGAGTTTTTGCGGCAGCAAAGCTGTATCAGCTATTTTACCAACAGGGCCCCAAGGTATGGGAAATCTATGATTTACACGCTGGCACCCAAAGTTATAGACACACTTAAGAACCGTTCAGGATCTATCGCTCTGGTGATTTCGCCCCTGATTTCACTCATGAAAGATCAAGTGCAGAAGTGCAGCGAAATGGGTGTGAAGGCGGCTTTGATCGGTTCAGATCTCCGAAACGACGTACGTACCAAGGAACAAATTGTGCATGGTAAATTCCAGGGTGTGTTCAGTTCACCAGAGGCTATCATGACGAGAGAGTGGCGGAGATTACTCAGTTGCGATGTCTATCAAGAAAATCTTGTTGGAATTGCCATCGACGAAGCACACAGTGATTATTTTTTACAAAGGCAGGCTCCGCTGTGATGTCCAGACGTCAGTTCCACTGTAGAGTTGCTTCAGTTTTTCGGCGATATAGGTCGTTTTCAAAAAGATCGACCTTTTCTTCCGAGAGTCTACAGTCTCCCAACAGACTGCACATTCTGCTGCGCTCAGCGCAAAAGACGCTATGGAGTTTTTTATAGGCGTCGATTGAGCCATACAGACAACTGTATCTATATGTAAGTTTTGTCTCCGACAAGCGGCTAGCCTATTAAGCTTACACACACGTGTCGTTGTTTTCAACTGCCGAGTAGAGCGATTGTGCAATGTCGGTGCTGCTGATGCAGTTGATTGACATTGTTGTCTTGACTACCGGGTGTTCATTATGCCCGTAAACAGCCCATGTGAGCAATATTTAAATTACACTACCATGATTAAGATATTTGAAAAGTCTGTGAAGTCAGTTGTGGGCGGTACTTTTTTCTTTGAGTTTGCCGCGGCTAAGTATAGTGTGCCTTCAGTTGTGGTAAAGGGTCGTAGGTCGCAGTGCGCCGGAGCGCCCGCACGGGACTGAATCTTTCAGGCTAACATTGATAAACATGGAGTGGAATGCCACGTAGACATTTGAGATCTATAAGGTGGTGAAATCTTCGATACATATCAGATATATACGCGCAATTTGACAGAATCAAGTATCGCTTAGTATCAAACTTAGAGGCAGTCATATTTTAGGTCAAAGGTCATCAAGGTCACATGACATTTTTGCAAAAAAATTGTATCCCATAGTCATCCGGCGTCATAAGGCCTCCCTTCATACCAAATATGAACGGTGTATCAATAGTGGTTACTGAGTTATGGACAAATATGTATATTTTAGGTCAAAGGTCATCGAGGTCATGTGACATTTTGTGAAAAAAATTGTTTTCAATGCTTATCCCTATAAACTAAAAGTCAGATCTATAGCTCTATTGGCTAGCCCAGAATTAGACATGTGCATAATTAGTTAGGTAGAGGATGTGGTGTCATAAGGTCTCCTATCATACCAGATATGAATGGTGTAGCCCTTGTGGTTACTTAGATATGGACAAATATGTATATTTGATGTCAAAGGTCATTGAGGTCACGAGACATTTTGTGAAAAAGATTGTATCCCATAGTTATCCCTTTATAACAAAAATCAGACCTCTAGCTCTGTTGGCTTGCCCAAAATTAGATATGTGCATATTAAATGAGGTATGGCATATGGTACCATAAGGTCTCCCATCATACCAAAAATTAAGGGTGTATGAAGATCAGGATTTGGCGTCATAAGGTCTCCAGCCATAGCAAATATGAACGGTGTAGCCCTTGTGGTTACTGAGTTATGGACAGATATGTATATTTGAGGTCAAAGGTCATTCAGGTCACAAGACATTTTGTCAAAAAGATTGTATCCCATAGTTATCCCTTTATACCAAAAATCAGACCTCTAGCTATATTGGCTAGCCCAGAATTAGACATGTGCATAATTAATTAAGTAGAGGATGTGATGTGATAAGGTCTCCCATTATACCAAATATGAAAAGTGTAGCCCTTGTGGTTACTTAGATATGGACAAATATGTAAATTTGATGTCAAAGGTCATCGAAGTCACGTGACATTTTGTTAAAAAATTGTATCCCATAGTTATCCCTATATGCCAAAAGTCAGACCTCTAGCTCTGTTGCCTCGCCCAAAATTAGAAATGTGAATAATTAATGAGGTGCATGATGCTGCGTCATAAGGTCTCCCATCATACCAAGTATGGAGGGTGTATCAATAGTGGTTACTGAAGTATGGACAGATATGTATATTACAGGTCAAAGGCACTGTGCCAAATGTTCCGTATCTATCAAAATCCACCAGAATATAGTTTGGTGGATTCTACCAGTATACAGCGGAATCCATAAGGGAATCAATTGCTATCCAGTTTAGAGAATATAGTGGTAGAATACACATGGATTCTATTAGTATCCAGTTAGTCACTCTTAGAAGTTGATTTTAGGAATACATCTCGTAATCCTCTAGCACAGGCGCTCCTTAGTTGGGTAGTCTGCTAAGTGGATCGATTTTCGGATCGATCTATTGATCCCGTAGTCGATATGCCCGCCACTGCAACCTAAATACTCACAAGGTGTGCAACACAGTCACTCAAAAAACACACCACCCGATTTGTAAACTGGCCGTGCGCTCGCACAAGACATTCAGAACTACACTCCGATATACCTAGTTGGATCACAAATTTAACCATCTCCTCAAAACTCACGCCGATGAATATGTTACTCGCGTCATCTTGAAGAAATCGGCCGTGTTTTGTGACCAAGCGCGGTGAAATGCTGCCTGCAGAACGATTCTACCATATGACGTCATTGTTTCCACTGCTGATTGGTTCAACTATACTACACCAGTGACGTTTTGCCATGACCTTTGTTTTGGCCGTTGATTAGCCAATCAGTAGTGGAAAAAATTACATCATATGGTAGAATCGTTCTGCAGGCCACATTTCACTGCGCTTGGTCTCAAAACACGGCCGATTTCTTCAAGATGATGCGAGCAACACATTCATCGGCGTGATTTTCGACGAGAGGGTTAAATTTGTGATCCAACTAGGTATATGGGAGTGTAGTTCTGAATGTTTTGTGCGAGCGCTCGGGCAGTTCACAAATCGGGTGGTGTGTTTTTTGAGTGACTGTGTTGCACACCTTGTGAGTATTTAGGTTGCAGTGGCGGGCATATCGACTACGGGATCAATAGATCGATCCGAAAATCGATCCACTTAGCAGACTACCCAACTAAGGAGCGCCTGTGTCCTCTAGGGATATTGCTGGATTCCCTAACCATAATGCATTGCAAATCTGCTGGGGTATAAGAAGTGCAGGTACAGAAAATACACTTCTGTATCCATAATGGATACTGTTGAATTCTATTACAATGATTAATCACCGTCCCTCCACCCACTGGAGGGACGGTGGATTAATGCACTGCATATATAAATATGTTAGCGGGTCCCCAAACTTGATAAAATGAGATAGGATATTGTCAAAGCCTAGAACTGCTACAAACAGAGCTTGAAAACAAGCATACAGTTATAACATCATAACTTCGAGTGTGCACTCTGACAACAATGCAACAAATGCTACTGACTAGGTAACTGCTCGTGCTATCGGTCCCACTAAATACTCCCTGTACATACACGGGAACTACGAGGAGTCGCCCGGTGCAGAAGTTGACCAAACCGCATGCAACTATTTCAGCCCAAATCTACTCGATCCAACCGAAGTCAAGCACCAATGGAAACAAATTATAACATGTTTCATAAGGTAAAACCATGGAGGTAGCTACCTCCATGGTAAAACAAACAGCTGTTTGTTATCAAAACGGGGGAGAAAGTGCCAGATCAAGATAAAGCTGAGTTGTCAAAAGTGTAGGTCAGGCCCAGATCATTCAGCTATATCATGGCCGTGGTGTAATCGACCTAATGCCTTCCTCAAATGTCCGGAAGAATTTCTGAAAAGCGCCGTTTTTGAAACGTTCCTTTGACATCAAAACAGTGCGATCGGAATTCGTCCGATCATTGCGACGTCAGAACTACTAGTGATAAACAAATAATGGAAAGATAACTTTTTTCAAAATGCAGAAAAGCCACCGACATGAAAAATTATGCAACAAATGTAGATCGTGTAAAACGGGTACGCTTTTGCCGCAGAGGAAGTCCTTCAAACGTTTCAAATCTAGCGACCAGCTGCAGATGGTTAATACATGAGATGAGCCAAACGGTGTTTTTTGTACAAAACGTGTCAATGAAAGGTTATCAGTCGAATCTGTTATCAGGCATCGCCTTCTCAGCTGACCATTGCATCAGGAAACTCGTAACAATCATGAAAAAAATATTTCAGCTGACAAACATTGATACGAAGTCAGTTCAATGCAGTACAAAAGTGAAATAAATGTCCAGTCACTGGTCCGCCTTTCGTGGCCCATATATTCTCCGGAGAAATAACCCATTTGAGAGGTTGTCGGACAAGTATGTCGAGGTATCGAGAGAACGGACAAGCTTGTCGAAGAGAACGCCGCGTCGGACATCAGAGGTATCGAAGATAACATCGGACAAGTGTGTCACGGGTGTCAATCGACTAAATGGCTTTCGATTCTACTGGTCGACTCAGAAGGGAAAAAATCACAGAAAAACAAGTCAGAGGAAAGCATGAACGAAATTTAGAAAATCACTGTATGTCTCATTGTACTTGTCCGCGTAAGTTTATTTTTAACCACAGGCTTTGTTTCTGTACATGGGTTTACTGTCGGACAAAAACACCACAACGCTACGCTAAAATTATAGAATTGCTTTCCTTCCCAGAGAACTTTTTCATATTATGATACGCAGATCGATTGGGAAATAGTTTAATGCACCATGGGTGGAGGGGCGGTGTTTAATGTTTGGTATTCTTAGAAGTGTTTGATATACTGCACCCTTCGTTCATTTGCATCTAAATGAAGCCGGCTTGGCTTTGGATTTGCACATATGCATGTGAAATGAGATTTCAACCAGTCGTTTTCACGGGTTGAAGCACGGTACCTCCACAATTTTGTGGAGGGACCGTGGTTGAAGCGATGTTGTACGGTGCGAGTACTGTCAAAGAGGTGAAACGACAAAGGTGGTGACATTTCGGGCTTTCTCCAAAACAGTCGGTTTTCACTGAAAAAAAAACAGCCTGTAATTTTAGGGGCGGTGCAGATCACTCTGGTCGTCCCCTGCTTTTAGCCATCGTTCACTGAGCACTGTTGATTGCGACGATTTAGCTCCGCACCGAAAACTGACGCATCAACAATACAGTATTTGCATCAAAGCACGTGTTTGCATGAATTTGCGGTCCCATGACACGCGCCAGTACCATATTTTTAAGGCCTATTTTGGAATGACAAGAACTGAGAAGTTTTTGATGGGTGTGACTAGAAAATTATTTGAGTTATGAATATAAGAAAATTTGTCAATCATTTGTATGGTGATATATTGCAACATCCATGCTATAGAGCACCCTATAGTTGATCATTGAATATTGTCCTCTGGCAAATTCTTACTCAGACGCCTGCATGGGGAGTCTAAAATCACGATGAGTCTGAAAGACACGATAGCGAGTATAAAAAACGCGATGAGGAGTCTAAAAGATATGATGACTTTCCAACTAGTTTCGTAGAAGTAAAGTACTATATCGGCTACATCGGCTAAGTCCATGATTGTCACATTTCATCTGCCCTATCAATAGAAAAAAAAATATCTTTTTTGTTTGACTAGACCGGTTCTTCAAGTATCTGTTTTACTTCAAACTTTTCTGTATGGCTGGCTATGTAATTTCTTGAAAATTATATAAAATGTATATGCTTCCTCTAAATAATGCATGATATTTAAAAATCATTTGAAATGGTAATTGACAATTATTCTCCTTCAAAGCATGTTTTCAAAATTTTTAGTTTTAGTAGTCTACAGTTTTCTCTACACTGGCTTGACTAGGGCATCTCTGTTGGTACAAATCAGAATGAATCATGGGATATTTGTAGTACAGGTTTGGATCTTTGCACAGTTTGCACAATCTACTATTAGATACACGAAGTCAACAATTTTGTCACAAGAAAACTTAACAAATAAAACTTAACAAAGCAAAACTTGCTTTAGTTGAGTGTAATATAAATTGACAGTTCCATTCTGATGTGCTCAAAGGTCTTTGGACAAGGGTGCCAATGTTAAAATGATACATGAATTTCCTTATGTTCCTAAGCATAGGTGGAATGGAAGGCAACATAATGATGTTCTAATCAGTAATAAGTCATGATACCAGAGTTGATCTTAAAATATCAAATGTACCATATTGTTAGTTATGACAGTGATCTACAAGTATTATACCATCATAATTCATCTCACGCTTTGCATTATTTTAAATAACCATCATTTATCATTTCTATCTACAGATTTTAAAGAGGAGAAGTTCAGTGATCAATACAGATGAAAAGGGTTTCTGGAATGATGTAACTGCAGACCTGATGTCTGATGAGGAGGTCCCACCAGATAGAAGGATAATTGCCTCTAGGCCTTTTTGGCAATCTGACAAGCTAAACGATTTGATAGACACACTCAATCATTGAATGCTTAATGACTCTAATTCAAGACACTACATACTGCAGAGGAAGTGTGGCAGAGCATGGAGGTAGGAAGAGAAGGAGCCTGCACGTATATTGTCTCCTTTGAGGGAGATGAAACATGCCGCTTGTTTGCTAAGCAAACAATAACGCATCTGCCCGGGTAATCCCATAAATGGATTATGCCGGTTCGGACACGGTTCGATGTTCTTCGGGAATAGTCGGATAGAAAGTACGCATGCGCTAATACAAGTATAGCGTCTTCCGTGAACAGCCATGTGATGACTGAATCAGTGAAGTGGGCGATCTGATCGACGATTTTTCTTAACTTTAAACTTTTAAGTATTCTGAATTTGAAGGAAATGACACGAAACACTGGAAACAAATTAGCAAGAGTGGACAGTTCAACTACGGACACAGCTAGTTTGACCTTTTAGCAATCCATGGTTCGACGGCACGGAGAAAATTATGTACTGTAACAATACCCTATCGTCAATACGACATGGATGTAGTAGTATCTACAAAGTTGCAATGTTTAATAAACGATTAATAAGATAGGTACCATAGCGACTTACTATCAGCATGGACGTAACACAGACTCCCGATGCTACATTATGCTAATCACTGAACCCGGTTGGCAAAGTGACTGAAATTCTGACTTCAATTACAGAAACGCAACGCGTCGCAACGTCAACCTGATATGACTATCAACAACCCAAGGTTACGTTCTTTCTTTCCAAACTAATGTCAACGTTTTTTGCGGAAATTTGCGGAAACCCCCGAAAAGAGTATAAGTAGTGTGACTTGTAAATAAGCTGTACAGACGAACAAATGTTTCCGTAGTCGATTTTTTATGCGTCCGGCTGATCTGAATCTGGTCCTCCGACGAATTACATAACCTCTTGCGTTCAAATGCATCAACTGCGCATGTGCTATCACAGTATTTTTAGTCTACGCATTCGATTCAAATCCACGATAAAAAATATTTCAAACTCATTAAATTTGACAGTTATGTGACTAGGCGGCCTTGCAGGACCGGCTAAAGCGAGGATAAGAAAGGAGATAACAGGATTATCTGGGCATTATACAATGGTGGTTAATCCATTTATTTCTCGTGCAGGCTCCTTCTCTTCCTACCTCCATGGGCAGAGCCAGTGAGAGACCACCTAATAAAAACAGTTCAGTGACAATTGTGTGAGACAGAGCAGTGATGCATAGCTTTTCTGGGTAATTATCAATCATCCCTCTGTTGGTCAACAACTGATTTGTTCTCAATTTTAATTGCTTTACTTGAAAAGTAGTACACAGAGCTGGTGTTGTAAGTTCAGTGAAATATGCAGTCATTAGCTGTCACAGGTCAGTTGACACCAAGCAAAGTTTAGTATAACCAAGGCATAAATTACAAATACTTTACAAGTACATCTTTTGAAGTACTGATGAAATGTGTCACTTTGACGTATCTGGATTTTGTGTCCTCAAGAATTTATCAAGGTGCAGATACAGTGTTTAAACATGCTGAAACAAATGTGAGGCACTCCGTGTTATTGATGGTATTTTTCTGTTGCTTGTCAAAAAATTTCTCTGAAAATGCTTGTCAGATTGCTTTGTATCTTATATGCAGGTCTCTTAGGATTAAGTAAGCAGTAATCAATTTGTCCTGATATATGCAAGATTTTGTTTTTCAGAGCAATTTTTCCTAGCTTTTAAGATATTGATGAGTTGAACAAAAGCTGCAATTTAACAGTACACAAACATGTATGTGATAAGTAAGAGTCATTTAAACGTACACTGCGAAACAAATTCACCCCGCGACAGTTTCTGCACAGGCCCTGATACAAAATGTTATACAGGTCTGCGTCAGCAAACACAGAAGGAGTTCTATCAGGGGTTGATGCACATGTCTGTATCCAGTACTGTAAACACATGGCTGTATTTCTACCTGTTACAGCACCTGTACACAGTGCTGTGAACTCTGATCTCTAACAGGGTCTGAAATTTTTCAGTGTTCAAACAATAACGCTTCTTTATGTTTCTATTATCAAAATTTGCCAATTTTACAACAAATTTACACCCTAAAATCCATCCAAATTTTCAGGCCCTTTAAATTCAAAGCTGACACACCACTATACACACACCGGTGGTTCAGTGCTGTAATCATAGGTCTTGATACAGTCAGAAATTACAGCATTGTATACATTGCTGTACCACCATGAATCAGGATTTACACACAGCCCTAAAATCTGACAGATTTTTACTGGTCTTGCAACAAAGGTTACCTTTCAGGGCCTGTCACAGGTACTGATTAGCCTCTGTTACAGTCATGTGTCTGCCTTTCTTGCTGTGTAGATAGCTTTAGTGCTTCATTTTCAATCAAGAAACTCTTGACATGATTTTTTTATTCCTATATTTAAAGGTACATATAGTTGGTCTTGTAATTTGGTGCATCACACAGTCATTAGCTGGCATATCTCAATTGACACATAGTAGAGTGTACATAGTTAGGAATACTACACATGTATATCTTTTAAAATTTACAAGAAACTGTAAAGAGCATTAATTTTCACCAGGATTTAATTTCATTATTTTGCTGTTTGGGACACATGATTCACTGGGTTTTATTTTCACAGATCAGGCCGTTAAACAAAGATCAGGCCGTTAAACAATGAATTCTATTATAATTTACAATTGTCTCAGGGATTAAGCAGATTTTATGTTGCTTGTTGTACTTTGGGTTATTTTCCTGTTATTTTCAAAAATAATTTCTCTGAAACAGATCAACAGATTGCTTCAAAAATTTGTATATAGGTCAATAGGGATGATGAACCATATTTCTCCCTGTTAGGCCCAGGCATATCTAAAAGTGACTGCATTAATTGATATTAGAGTTATCAAGGTTATGGAAGTTCTATTTTGACAGTATTGAAGATAACTTTGAATGTGTCTCAGGAAAGGAAAAATGTTCTGAATTTTTTTTGTGTGTGTATTTTTTAATCAGTGTAGTGTACTTAATGTTTTATATTGCCTTTTATTTATTTTACTAACATTTACAAATTCCTTTTGAATAAAGAAGAAATCATTTACAGTGATCTTTGATTTGTGTATGTAAATTGCAGTAGTAGTTTTCAGATGCAATCTGTACTCTATTTTGCTGGAGAAAGCATCATTACGTTGGTGTCTTCACTTGTAAAAAGAGTATTCATTGTGTTGATGTGGCAGTGTGAATATATATATATATATATATATATATATATATATATATATATATATATATATATAGTGTATGTGATGCGTGTATGAGTATATGAGTAGAAATACATGAGTCAAAAGCTATAAAGCAATAATGTTATTTGAGGAACCACCCCCACCCCCCAGTTCCATGGAAGCCAGTGTTGGATAATTATGTGATATTGGTTAATAATAAGTATGAATATATGCGGCAACTGTCCCTCCCATTATTATGTAATCAAACAAGGCAAAAGTACTGGTCCCTTGATTCTCTATGAATTAGAGTATCCAGCAGTATCCTGAAATATACATATAATGGATTTCACATGAATCCAGCAGAATCCTGCAATGGATTAAACAATGGATTCTGTTCCGTATCCGACAGAATCCATTGCTTGATTGCCAGTGGATTCCGGTGGAATACATAATGTATATTGTAGTATTCTGGTGGATTCTTGAAGTATCCAGAACAATATACAGAAGAATCCTCAATGGATTCTTCACTTTTGGCACAGTGAGGTCATCGAGGTAACGTGGAATTTTGTCAAAAAAGTTGTACCCCATAGTTATCCCCATATACAAAAAATCAGACCTCTAGCTCTGTTGGATTGCCCAAAATTAGATATGTGCATATCTAATGAAGTATGGCATATTGTACCATTAGGTCTCCCATCATAGCAAATATGAAGGGTGTAGCCCTTGTGGTTACTGAGTTATGGACAGATATGTATATTTGAGGTCAAAGGTCATCGAGGTCATGTGACATTTTGTCAAAAAAAATGTATCCCATAGTTATCACTATATACCAAAAATCAGACCTCAAGCTCTGTTGGCTGCCCAAAATTACATATGTACATATTTAATTAGGTACTGCATATGGTACCATAAGGTCTCCCATCATACCAAATATGAAGGGTGTAGCCCTTGTTGTTTTTGAGTTATGGACAGATATGTATATTTGAGGTCAAAGGTCATCAAGGTCACGTGACATTTTGTGAAAAAAATTGTTTCCAATAGTTATCCCTATATACCAAAAATCAGACCTCTAGCTCTGTTGGCTTTCCCAAAATTAGATATGTGCATAATAAATAAGGTACAGAATGTGCTGTCATAATGTCTCCCATCATACCAAATTTGAAGGATGTGGCCCTTGTGGTTACTGAGTTATGGACAAATATGTATATTCGAGGTCAAAGGTCCTTGAGGTCACATGACATTTTTTGAAAAAAATTGTTTTCAATAGTTATCCCTATATACCACAAATCAGACCTCTGGCTCTATTGGCTTACCCAGAATTAGATATGTGCATAATCAATGAGGTAAAGGATGTGCTAGTCATGTGACATTATGTTGACAAACCTTAAGACTGATACCTGTCCCTGTGTACCAAAAACCAGAACTCTAGCTCTAGTTTGAAGGCCGAAATTAGATATGTGCACAATCAATGAGGTTAAGAAACATGCTAGCGTCATAGGTCAAGTTAATCCTCAAATTTTAGATTTGCAGTCTGATCCCCTGTTGGTCATTGTTCATTAGTCACTAGCCCCCGGCCCCCAGGACTCTCATATAGGCCAGAAAAAGCCATTGGTATAGCTTAGCTGCAGAGGTATAGGGGAGGTCAAAGGTTATTGAAAAATCAGAAAAATAATACTTTAAAAATCTTCTTCTCATAAACAGCAAGTTGAAAATTCCTGAAATTTGGTAAGTAGCATCTAGGTAGTGTAGTCTAGAAAGTTTCTATTCAGATTTTCGATTTTTCAATTTTTATGCAAATTAGGTGAAATTAAAATTTTTAATAATTAATACCAGCCAGGTTATGTAAATAATCAAATTATGAACGGTCAGGTGCACCAGTACTCAGTATGCCTAATATGGCCTGCAAGTTTGAAAAGGCTGCACGCAACGATTTTTGAGATCTAGCTTTGCAAAGAATTTACGGAAGAAGAAGAGGAAAAAGAAGAAGAGGAAGAATATAGCTGCAAGCAGCAATGCCGGGGCCAAAGCAATCTTAAGTGGGAAAAAGAAGGCAAATGTATTCAGAGAGGGCAAAGGTCATTACCGTTACATGTCTTTTTTGCAACAAAACTTTCTTTCCTTATGTTACATCTGTCAACAAAAAATCAGAACACTAGGTTTATTGCTAGCTCAAAATTAGAAATGTGCACAATTATGAGGTACTGCATTTGGCATCATAAGTTCTAAGATCGTGCCAAATATGAAGGGTATAGGACTCTTGGTTACTGAGTTATGGACAAATATGTATATTTATGGAGAAAAGGTCATCGAGGTCACGTGATATTTTGTCAAAAAAATTGTATCCCATAGTTATCCCTATATACCAAAAATCGGATCTCTAGCTCTGTTGGCTTGCCCAACATTAGACATGTACATATTTAATTGGGCATGACATATGGTACCATAAGGTCTCCCATCATACTAAATATGAAGGGTGAAGCCCTTGCGGTTAATGAGTTATGGACAGATATGTATATTTGAGGTCAAAGGTCATCGAGGTCATGTGACATTTTGTCAAAAAAATTGAATCCCTTAGTTATTCCTGTATACCAAAAATCAGACCTCTAGCTCTATTGGCTTGCCCAAAATTAGATATGTGCATATTTAATGAAGTACAGCATATCTTACCATAAGGTATCCCATCTTACCAAATATGAAGGTGTAGTCCTTGTTGTTACTGAGTTATGGACAAATATGTATATTTGAAGTCAAAGGTCATCGAGGTCACGTGACATTTTGTCAAAAAAATTCTATCCCATAGTTATTCCTATATACCAAAAATCAGACCTCTAGCTCTGTTGGCTTGCCCAAAATTAGATATGTGCATATTTAATGAGGCATGACCTATTGTTCCATAAGGTCTCCCATCATACCAAATATGAAGGGTGTAGCCCTTGTGGTTACTGAGTTATGGACAGATATGTGTATTTGAGGTCAAAGGTCATTAAAGTCATGTGACATTTTATCAAAAAAAAGTGTATCCCAGAGTTATCCTTAAATACCAAAAATCAGACCTCTAGCTCTGTTGGCTTGCCCAAAATTAGATATGTGCATATTTAATGAGGCATGACCTATGGTACCGTAAGGTCTCCCATCATACCAAATATTAAGGCTGTAGCCCTTGTGGTTACTGAGTTATGGACAGATATGTATATTTGGGGTCAAGGGTCATCAAGGTCATGTGACATTTTGTGAAAAAAATTGTTTTCAATAG
>LD350638.1:20097-32597 GCA_001465055.1 Ptychodera flava
TTTTGAAATACAGCAATTGAGGACATTTGTGAGAGAAGGTGCAATTACACCTGCTGACAAACGGAGAAATTTTGCTGGAATGCAGTCAGTACCCGTTGACTTATTTAGATTTAAGGAAAATAGTTGACACGTGACGTAATCCATTGTTATAAGTGGAATATCAAAAAATGAAACGGGACTTTTGCGCATTTCAACTAGCTCGCTAAGTTTGTCGTGGCTGTTGTTGGGGTTTGAAATCAAGCTGTTCGCCAATAACAAGTCATCTACGACAGACTTGAAGTAATTATTACACGAATTTGCTATCACAGATGGATCACTGACATAATTTTGGTCAATAAGGAATTTATTAGAGCTAACTACTTTCTTTGGCGGTACAATGTCTTTAAAAGCCCTCTAAAATTTATGAATGTCCTTCTGATCGTTTGAAAGAAGATTGTTATAATGGCAACGTTTAGCACTGAATATCAATTTCTTCACTCTTGATCGCCAATATTTGTAAGTCTCAAAGTTGTTGTTCTTATTAATTTTGTCACGAGTGCGAATGGCGTCAGCTATTTCTGAATTCCACCATTCGGGTCGACATGGATGACGTACACGTTTTTCTTTAATAGGAGCGTGATTATCCAAGACTGTTAAAAAGAACTCCATCCATGAACTCAACATTTTTTCTGGACATTCAATCGATTCCAATGTGGACCAGGGCATTGATTGTAAGTCTGACAAAAAAGTATCCGAATCAAAATTTTTCATGCTGCGATACCATATGGTGTCATGTTTATTTTTAGTATGGCCTGCTAACCTACGAGTCACACAAACTGGTAAATGGTCACTTATTTGGTATTTAGGTACAAAAGACTGTTTTATAGTTTCTGGATGAGAAACAAAAATATGGTCAATTAGTGAGCTCGTGTTGCTTTTAATTCTTGTTGGTTGATTGATCAATTGTATATAACCATAGTCAACTTAAAAAAAGCGTTTCCATTGCTCGCTTTTGAGGTCATTGCCCTGAATATCCACATTAAAATCGCCAAGAATTATACATTCACTATGCTCATTGCTAATTTTACTCATTATCAATTCAAATGATTCCAACCAATTAGTGATATCATTATCAGGTGGTCTATAAGCTGTTAGCAGTAAAATAGGTTTAACTTTGGGCTGAATGATTTCCATAGCTACCATTTCAATATGGCTGAGCTCTAGGTCATGTCTGCGTTTATATGTAATATTATTCGACACATAGACAATGACACCACCTCCCCGACACTTAGTTGAAGTAAATTGTGATCTATCTCTTCGAACAAAATCATATCCCTCAATGAATAAACATTCATCTGCAATTTTACTGTTCAGCCATGATTCTGTCATTGCCATAATGGAATCTTTGCTTTGCAAGTCAGTCAACAGTACTTTCAGCTCATCTAATTTGTTTGTAATTGATTGTACATTCAAATGAACAATTTTCAAACCCTTGCGATACAGCTGGTCAAATGGTCCTGGCTGTTCTTCATTGTTCGCTGTCACTGATTGGCTGGAATTTTCATACAGATGGTCACCAGGGTAGCGGTCGAATTCCGAGTCGGAGACGTCTGAAGACACCGGTTCACAATTTGAACAAACCCATATAGATTCATCCTTCCATAAATCCGCCAACGAGTGAATATCAACATTCACACAAGTAAGATGGAAAACGTCACTACAACCAGTACATTCTATTTCACTTTCAAAAGTCATGACTGATTTATAACACTTGCCACGTGGTTCTGGGTTGTATTCGATGTACCCAGACATGAGCAGCAAAATGAAAATGTAATAAGCAATTCTGTTGCACTTGTATGTCGGAGACGATGTAGCTGCAATTGATCCAGTACAAACCAGATTCGAAATACAGACATGAAGCCCATATTTCTCCTTGTGTATGTCATGCGATGTAGTAATAGATGAACCTATTTGGTCAAATTCTCCGGCGATGTACTCGATACTTATACCGTATTCTCTCTTGTTTTTCAACAGGTGACAAATGGCTGTGCCCAAAGTGTTTTGTTCACCGCCGGCTTGGCTCTCTATTTTATGCTCATTTATGCTCTTATCATGAAATAAACTGTCGTTATGTACGACAATATCTACTAAGAATAAATTTTTATCAAAAAAAATTCTTAATTTTTTTTTTGAGATTGGGGATTTGGCCGAGCGGTTTTGTCTGTGGCTTCTCCGCTAGGTGACTGGGTTCCGTTTTGCTTCGTTACAGTTTTTGTGCGACGTGTGATAGTGAGCGTGTGGAGGGGTCGCAGTCAGACAAATTGTAACATCTCAGTAGCTCGGTTATTGAACCAATCGTTTTTGAGATTGGGGATTTTGGCCGAGCGGTTTTGTCTGTGGCTTCTCCTCTAGGTGACTGAGTACCGTACGTCGTGAGTTCGAACCCGATTGAAACCATCGTATTTGTTCATCAACCATATAATTGCTCAAGACGTCCAATACCTACAACCAAGTTTTTTAAAACGTTTGGAGACATTTTAATGGTAATAAGACTCATATATCAATACTTTACACTTTGTCTCATTGAAAATAAAACTGTCATTCATCGGAAAATTGTGAGATAACAGAGTCTCCGACATGACGTATCTTTGAACAAGCACAAAGATTTGTAGAGAAAAATAACACGCCTATGGGTAGAACGTACATCAAAAGATAGTTTATGAGTTCTGTTGTACCCTAGAAATATTAAAATGTAATCTATGGCACTTATTTATATATTTATTTATTTATTTATTTATTTATTTATTTATTATTTATTTGTGTGTTTGTTTGTTTGTTTAAAGACCGGTAATTGACTAGGTTTTATGGTTTTGCTGACCCATAAGATCTTGAGTCACACTATTTGACATACGGGTAAGCTAAGTATATGTTATGGGGTGTAAAACATCGATTTATTACCTACCTTCAAAATCAGAAAAAGTAAACTTCCAACTTGTAAACGGTGACGATGTTGCCTACTGGTCGTGCTCATGCTTGCTGTGCTAAGCGTTGGCACCGGAGACTTGGGTTCATCATCTGCTACAACGACTTTCTTGCTCAAGCAAGACATTTGCTTAGTGGTGACATAATTTAAAATAAACACTTTAAACCGGTGTGTGGGGTATAAAAGGCCCCCTACTCATTGAAAATTCATAATGGTGCTTGAGTGACAACTGGCAACAGCTAGGTAGACCGCTCCATTAAAATCAGCCTAAACGATTCTCAAACAAAAATTATTAGCAAACACCTAGGCCAAAAAGGGTATCCGCAAAGTTTCACAAAGTTTCTTTAAAACTACGACGACTAGGGGAGAAATCGCTTTCTGAACAAAGGGAATGGCCCTCAAGAGACAGTTTTTCCATGATTCAAACAATTGTCAATCATTCGGTGACGCGCAGAGATGTAAACTGCTGTGCATACGAGAACAATTACGATGGAAACCAACCATAAGTATGCTTAGAGTTATATCAGCGGGCGAAGGATGAAAACTTTGTGTAAATTGTCATCAACTCTTTTGCTAGCGTTTATGTTGCAATGACATCACGAAAGTGAACCATTTTCAGACGTGACTTAGCAAGAGGGGTATACTGGTAGTACGATGTATTCTTAGGAAAAGCGCGTAAACTTTTTAAAACAAAACTGTAGGCAGAGTTTGAAGTTTGCACCGAGAATGACCTCGAAAACAACCTTCAAAACATGATGGTAGCCTCCATGATCAATTTAATTAGAGTCAGTCGAAGAGATCCACGTTTTTTTAACTTGACACTAATCATGATCCCGGTCCATTTCGAGCCGGGCTTTAATGATTCTAGCGTAATAATTATTGTACGGTTTGATAACTATTGTGAATCGAAATAAGCTTTTATGTATTCCAAGACAATATTTTACAATCATTTCAACTCGAATGATTAAAAGAAATGTATGCAAGATTTGAGTTATTATGATAACGATGTTTAGGTAGTGCAAATCAATCATTTGTGAATAAATAATTTCACTTTGAATAGTTGATATTTGACCTTAACCCTGTAGAAATCTAATATCATGATTTGTTTAAGGATCGCGTCGGGCTTTTGCTTCAAGATGAATCCTTTTCATTGACATTGCATGGCATCTGTCTGATCTGAAATATCGTGATAACTTGAAGTCGGAGTTAAAATTGTCAATTGGAAGGTTTTCTTACGTGTCATTTTATTCACCATTCCGACAGGTATTTTGAATGCCGAAATAACTGATAAATTTGCTGGCCTATGATGTCAAAGGTCAATGAAACGACTACACACTGCACAGGGTAACTTGCACAAATATGTAGACATCATATGTTCTTAGAGAAAGTACAGAGAGCAAGTCATGATGATGTTAACAAATTCATTTGAATATGCTAGGGCTCAGCACAGTTCGAAAGAGAATTTTGCTCTTCGAATGATCATGAAGGAGTACTTCGCGTTTACACGCATCAATATCATACATTTGCATATTCGCCCTTATTAATTTACTACAGGACAGTTTCTATATATTAACAATTCCATCTATAGTATACATAAAGATTTTTCACTTTCAATTGCTGATATTTTTATTGCCTATAATAAGGTAATCAAATATAAATGCTTAGAACACAGGCAATACGTGGTTGTGTATGTCACTTTGGAAACCAATATGACAGTCGGTCTAGGACAGATACCACCCAGACAAATACTCTCTGGACAATAACCACCAGTCGATTAGCCCCCGGCTGATTACCACCGAGACATTTGCCACCCTTAGTTACCCCTTACACTTTTTATAACAACAATACTGCTTTGTCGAAATGATGTCAAAAGGGAAATGATAAAAAAGAGGGGTACTGAACGCTCGCGAAGACTTCATGTGCATCTTTTCTAGGACTGCCACATGCTGGGTGCCCCACATGGTTTGCCTTATGCCTCGCGAGTGTTACTGTTCATTCTAAATTTTATCGTATGCCTGTCAGGGAATCGAACCCGAGACGCCCGACCTACTCCAACCACAACACCAAGTGGAGTTGTCTGTGGCTCTCAGTTGAAATGGTAATCTTGAACTTGAAAAATACTATAAATGGCATTAAATCAACTACTCTATGGGGTTGACGGAATAATAAAATAATGTCTCGATACAAATCATTTTATTGGCTGACCCTAAACCTAACCTTGACCCTAACACTAAGCAACTAATAATATTTGTCTCTTTTTCCGTTTTTGTCTTTTTTAGTCAAAAGCGGGTTGCATCGAAAGTTACAAATATCCTCAGTTTCATGTTTTACTGGGAGAATGCATGTTAGATGTTTCATAAATATTTGGTAATTCCTTCATCACCAACATATAAAATATTCTCCATAATGCTGTTTGAATCATAGACCGTGTCTATGCTATGGCAAAACAAATTTGAAACTGTTTGAAAATAAAGATAATGAATCAGACGTCCTTTAAGAGAGGGGGTAATTATCCGGGTGGTAAACGTCTTCTGTGGCAAGTGTCCGTGTGGTGAGTGTCCGATGGTAAATAGCCGGAGGCGGGGGGAGGGGGGGTTAAATGGTAGGTGGCAAATGTCCGGGTACTAAATGTCCCGGGCGTAACTGTCCTGTTACCTGACAGTCTCACCAGGACCGGGATATACGAATAGTAATTAAATCACAACAATCAATACATTCATTTATTAACATGTCATTCAGAATATAAAATTCTGTTACATAAGCCACAGTAATGGTTTTCTATGTCGAAGCAAAAATTATGCAAAATAAAAATGAAAATGATGAACGATGTTAAATGTACAATGTTAAAGATACCAAAATCTGTAAAAAGATATAATTCAATATTAAAGCCGGTACTTGACCTCAAATGATACAGTCACATTTATTACATTGTCATAGTTCATTTATTCTGTTGTGATATAAAACTCCATCCCTGCCCTCCGCCAAAACACAATACATGCGCACACACACATACAAGCAGTCATAAACACAAGCATACATAGACACACGCTAACATCCAAATTATGTCATTGTCATGAATTTTTATGTTATGATATAAAACTATCCCTGTATACCTAAAGTACAACACACAGAAATACACAAACAGGCACACGCTTATCCATCTATTTATGTATCTGCGTATGTATGTATGTATGTATATATATATATATATATATATATATATATATATATATATATATATATATATATATATATATATATATATATATATATATATATATATATATATATATATTAAATCTGCCATCACGGTTATTTTAGGTATTTTAACTGAAATAATGTTTGCAAGAAAAATGTTTCGGAACATTTTTAATAGTATTCTAGCATCTCAAGCGGATATTGCCGTGCTCCTGGACATTCTGCATGCAATGGATAAAATAGTGCACCAAACACTTCACCTTCAAATCAAACATTGAAGTTCCAAAATATCCAACATCTACGTAGGTTTTGTTAAAATAATAGTACAGAACACGATTTTGGTACGAAAAAGTTGTTTTCTATACGCGGAGAGTTCTCTTTAAGCATACGCACTGTCAGTGCATGTGAGGCGCTCGACACATTCATCAGTTGCAGAAAGTGTTGCAGTCATATTCACACTTGACATTCGATTTATTAAGCGATATTTTATATATTGTGAAATAGCCTACATTCCAAGCATCTCCTTAGCTTTTGCTTCAAGTTCTGGGATAAGTACTTTACCCGTCGGGCCACTCGGAAAGCAGTCAAAGAACAAAATGTATTTTGGCACATGAAAATCTGGCAAATATGGACGCACAAACTGCAATAGTTCGTCAACAGTGATCTCTTCTCCTTTCTCAAGACAAACACAGGCACAGACTTCTTCTATGAATCGTTCATCTGGTACACCGATAGTTCTTGATAGTTTTACCTTTGGATGTCTGACAAGAACTTGGTCGACTTCCGCAGGATAGATATTTCTAGCCTCTTTGATGATGATGTCTCTCTTTCGGCCCACAACAGCGATGCATCCATCTTCTTCCAGCCTACACATGTCACCTGTATGGTACCAGCCGCTTATATCTATGACCGATTTTGTTTTGTCTTCATCGTCTTCATACCTCAGCATCGTGTAAGGCGACCGGGCACACAGCTCACCAACGGTACCACGCGGTACTATGTGACCATTGTCATCGATAATCTTGATTTCAAAGTGATCTATGGGGCAACCAGTTTTCTCAAATTTCTCAGGATTATTATTTATTGTCATGAACCCTGTTTCCGTAGTTCCTAGTAGAGAGTAAAGATTTAGAATCTTTCTCGCCTTAATCAAAATTTCAGATGGAACGAGATTGCCAGTAGTGATGACGTATTTCAGAGAGCTTTGACAAAGCTCATCCACCTTCCCATACTTCAGGAAATCTAAGACAAATGACAACAAAAGACACGCCACCGACACACACTCTTCCCTGATCAAACTGACAAGAAATTCCACATCTGAATTTGAATCTGGAACGATCACCCTATAGCCTTGGCTTACACCTGCGACAGTTGAAAGGTCTCCACTTGCGTGCGTAAACAAGTTCATCGACATATAGCATACGTCTGTCTTCGCTATTTCTTGAAAGCGTCTGCCATATACGTGTGCGCCCTCAAGCGAACACCTGTGCGATTTCACCACCACCTTCGGTAAGCCAGTACTGCCAGATGTCGTTAACATCATCATTTCGTCATCTTGATGAACGGTTTCTCGTAATTTTGTTACTTGTCCTAAGTCATCTTCATTTCCTATCTTCATCACTTCTGCATAGCTAATCGTGCCTTGCTTGCTTTCACTGTCAAGATGAATCACACAACGGAGAGTTGGTAATTTAGCTACGTCACATTTGTTTGTTTTATTCGATAACTCTGGCGCGACGTTCAAAAGAACTCTTTCTTGATCGCCAGGACCGATAATTAAAGCCGCAATTTTCGTTTTGTTTGCCAAATGTTCGAAGTATACCTCATTGTAGCCAATCACTATTCGGACACAAATCAGTTTGGTATAGGCCATTGCATAATATGATGTGATCCATTCGTAGCAATTATCCGCCCAGATGCCAACACGTTCGCCAGGCTTCAGACCCAAATGAACCAAGCCTGAAGCTAACTTGATAACATCTTCTCGCAGTTGCTTGAAAGTGATACGTTGTCTTTTTAATTTCGAAGCGAAAACAAAGGCCTCTCTATCCGGAAACCTGGTTGCCGATTGGTCGAGTGCATCACATAAGCTGTTCCCCGTTAATGGAGTGCCTGATGTGGCATGTAGGTAACTCTTGGGCGACATTGACATCTTGTGAGTTTTCAATATCGTCCCTGTATACATAAAAGTACAACCTGTTAGTAGTGAGTTTTGGTATGCATAAAGATTATCATTACACTTAATACAGCTGTACTGTATCTGTCATTTCTGAAATTATTTTAAGCACATCATCACTTAATGGACCTAAATGCATCAAAGACATGCAGTTACCAGTTGCATTTTCCGTTTGTTATCATTATTGGTCAATGAGAATGCGGAAGCATTTTTAAACACGTCACATTTTAGAGTGCGACAAAGACAGCTGAATACAGTATGATGTAAATGACGTTTTGAGATGCTGTTCATGGCAATCAATATACAACGAAGCATCAAACCTGCTAGTACTGAACAATTATAATGCATATTTTAATGTTCACGTCTCTATCTACACACAAGTAAATTAAACCAGTTTATAATTATCTACCTATAAGTCACATATTTGAATAGATTATTCGAAGATCTGGATTCGAATCTTCTGTAAACAGACGGATATACATTGCTACTTTACTGTTCGATTGAAGTAGTTCAGATAGGCTTGTAGTTCGCGACATAAATTTTAGTTCATGTTTCCAGATATACTTTAACATGTTGATGATATGAAGTCTTGCGGCCTAACGTATATGAAAAACTCCGGTAAAGAATCTTCGGCCTTGAAAATATAGCAGAAACTATTGTCATTGCACAGACATAGCATCTTTGCTAAGAAAATAACCTCACTCACTGCGAACATGTTGTTGTGCTATATGTCTTACTACCCTTCTCAATAACAAGGAGAAGCCACGAGTTTTTCTCAAATTCCATGCACTTCATACGTCACTTCAAAGTTGATACGAAATTAACCAACGCAGTAGGTCAACTTGGTATAAATTTGATAAATACCTAATGTATACATTGATAAACACATGGCACTTTAGAGACGACACAGCAACAAAACGCTAACCTTGATATAATTTAAAGGAGACCCTGTATAAAAATATGCAAAGTACACAAAGGCCAGAGACACAGTGTCGATTAAACGCTTTGAAGCAGATGAATGCACATAACCACCTGTGATACTAGTCCTAAACCGAAGAATACTACAATGTCCTATTGAGGCCGAATCAATGTTCTTATTTTCTTGAAGGAATGAAAGAAGTCCTGGGACAGAATTACCCATTTTTTCTACTTTTGAAAAAATCTGACGACATTAATCACTCAAGCTATTTCCGAAGTATTACATCCCATGCACTTAAAACAGCTTAACAGTTTTTCAGTTTTGTCTACAATAGCTTTAGACACAGAAATTAAGATTTCATATTAATTTCTGCTGGCACTATCTAATCAGAAGCATTAAAACCTGGTCAACTAGAAGTTATAAGACATGTACATTTTGGTGAAATGCTAGACAGACATAGTAAAACAAGTTTGTCAATATATTAAGGGAAATAGCCAAAACTATATAATGTAGCCAAAATGGGGACGATGTGCCTGAGGGCAAGTGACCATTTGACCGTCGGTTTTTGATCTCTAGTCTGACAAACCAATTAAATTGCCGTTTCTGATGATACGTCAAAATCTACATATATAAAAATTGCCGTAGCTGCTATTTAATTTCAATAAGTCCCGACAGTGTCAAGGCCTTTTCCTGAGAAAATGCTGCATTGCAAATGCCAGGCATTGCTATATTGAACGTCGTCTCAGATTTTTGTCACCTACCGTAGCTTACAAACAACGAGGGGGACAAAGTGGGCGCAAGACCCATGTTACAAGCTTAAGTATGTCCTGTCCTCTGACGTCAAAATTTAAAAATGAATACTGTTACCACACCTAATATCTTACAACATTCATCGCAATACGCATTGATATGCCTGAAAGCAATCACTTCACGAAAACAGGTCCAAAATGGCGTGACAGTTAACAATACTGATTTTTATTCTCTCAGTTCTTGCTTATGCATTCTCCAACACAACACGAAGGAAACGTATTTTTCACCATAATTTATATGAGGTCATTTAATATTTCGAACCACTATCAACAATTTTGGAATAGGTACGCCAATGAGGACACTGCAAAGGTTTTAAGGTGAGACAGTTGAGAAGTTGCATTTGAAAAGGTTGAAACCTTGAGAACGATTGAACTAAAAGGAATAAACAAAGGTATACTTGCTTGTAGAATGCTTGAAAACAGGTCAACTTGGGTTAACGTTTTTCGATTGAATTTGAGTCCCTGATAGCGCCCACAGACAGTGGAAATGGCGTCATTTGATAGAATGTTCTTCCGTTGACCTCATTTCAACGTTAATTTACTAGTAAAACCTCAAATCTCATACAAACATGTACAGCTGTATGTTCTCACACGTAACACTGACAATAAACTCAACCAGTCATGATAGAAGACATGTGTGACTTCTTGCAAAGCGCCAATATCCATGCATTAGTAGGATTTATACAGATGGTAAAGTACCAAAGGGGGCAGTGGCTGTGAGAGTGTCACAGTAAATTTCAAGTTGAGCACACATCTTTCAAGTTGCTAACCTATAGATACACAACTGAAATCTGCTTACCGTGTTCGGAGAGCTTTGTTAGTGAACAACACCACACCTTAACGTCTATAACTGTGGACGTAAAACCACACTTCAGAGATGAACTACGGCCCTACAATTCAGCCTTGGTCTGGTGCGTGTCTACCAAAGGCTACACCCAAGAACTTACGATGGAATTTAGGTCATGCAAATTAGCCAGTCCCTTAACAGTGCAAGTTTGTTGCCCCAGTGGACAGCGATGATGAATTGTAGGAAACTGAAAAAGCTTTGCTATGTTGTCTGAAAACGCAAATACTGGACTATTTGTACTTAAATTTAGGTCAGGTGTAAAACTTTCTTTTGTTTAGAAATATTTAGATTAAGAATGGTCAAAAATAGTCACTTCGATTGCCACCAGCGTTAACACATGAAGTTGATCAACTGCGACAATGATTAAACGTGAGTTATCTAAACAAGTCTCCCCTTCATACATTCGCCATCACCAGCAAACACAAGAACGCTGGTCATCATCACACCTCTCACATTCTTGTCCTGTGATATATGACCCGAGTTAAAGTCGGATTCGGGCTTTTGAACCGCTTAAATGTACACGAGTATACCTCACCAGTTGTGCAAGGTCTAATGTTTCTATGCTCTGTTCTTGTCGGTAACACGGAAGGAAGTATGTTTAGATATGTTGGTCACTCACTTTGTATCGACAAAAGCTTATTTCGTTGGTCACACATGGTCTTGCCATGAAAGCATATGATACCCTTATATTCGACAAAATTTTGTTATACAAGAAGACCTACCTGAGACTCGAATGATGAAGCATATTTTCATCTAAGATGCAAACACTTCTCAACCACCGCCTCTCAATAATTCGATACGTAAAACTGAAACCTGATTAATACACAGAAAATTAAACTTTGCTGAACATGCTAACGACGATTGACAGGTAAACATTAATAAACTGGGAAAATACAGACATGCTGTAAATGAGAGCCCACGCTGTAAAACAATAAGAACACATCCAGCAGTCTCGCAACCTACACCATGTACCCTTTACCAAAATTGAGAAAACTTCGCTACCATTTTCCGACTCATATTTATTCATATCTGCATCAAATGTTCAAATATTGACATACTTTTATGTACATACATTTATTTCCTGTTCTTTATGTATGCATTTCATTAATCTGTTTCTTCGACAGGTCTTTTATGGACAATTGATATGGTTTATAGTACCTTTTAGTGATTTTCCCATCTAAATTTTTTTAATTTTGTTGATATTTATAAGTACAGTATGGAATGATGTTCAAGAGCCAGTAATGCTAACTTTTGGTGATTTTCATTATTATTCTTTATGTCAGGTGCAAATTCTTATTCTACCCATAAAAAATTTTTAAACACCCACTATTAGCTTGTCAACATAGTGTCTATATGTGTAAAATGCACTTTAATTGTGTAAAATGTCATTTGAATTCTAGTCCGGACCAGAATTCACTTGTCAACAATAACAGTGCAATTTATACTTTTACTGACCGAGTTGACAATCTGAATACAATGTATATCAACATGCCACCAGGGAGTAGAACAAGAACTTATAGCTGACATTAAAAACAAAAATAGTGAAATAATCATCAAAAGTTAGCATTACTGGCCCTTTAAAAGACGTG